>BJCM01087844.1:5627-17641 GCA_018326385.1 Flaveria bidentis
AGATCCAAATTGGAGAAAGCTGTTTTAGGAAGTTCAGCAGATGGATTGGCTGGTTCAACTACTGAATTGAATCCTTCTTTTGAATTTATCACACTTGATTCCTTTTTAAAAGATTGTCTAGTACCATAATGATTATGAGACTCCTCATTTGATGAGTCATGATGAGCTAGTGATGGTTGACCCATATTGTTTGTGGTATTAGCATATACTTTTATTGAGTGTGGTTGAACTGAATCAGCAAATGACCTGTTGCGACTGAGACCCTATGGTAGATTGATTCTATAGTCTTTGGTACTTGGGACTTGTATGTCTACTTATTTGTTGGGTGATTCTCCTGAAACATTCTTAATCAAATGATTATATGTATTTGTAATTCATTTAGATCAGGCATCCAACTTGGAGTATTTCCAACATTGTTTAAGGAATTTTCAATAACTATGACATTTTCAGATTCCTTAATCGTATGATCAACTTTGTTGTATACTCTATAAGCCTTAGCTTGTGATAAGTATTGTATAAAGAACCCATCTACTGATTTCTTAGAAAGTTTTGATAGATAATATTTCGTATGTAGAAGGGTGCATAGACATCCAAATGATCTAAGGAACTTTATGAATGTTTTTCTCTTATGCCATTATTCATAAGAGGTTTTTCCATATGTCTTGACTATCAACACCCTGTTATGAACATAACACACAATGCTAACTTCTTCAGCCCAGAATGTTATAGGAAGTTTGGAGTTAGACAACATGATCCTTGCAGGCTTAATACATGTTCTCTTTCTCTTTTGAGCAACTTCGTTTTGCTGAGGAGTTCTAGGAACACTATTTTTCCTTACAATACCTTCGAATTTACAAAAAGAATCAAGGGTGTGGTTTTCGAATCAAGTGCCCTAATCACATTAATTATTTTAACCTTTTCATCAATTTGGTTCTCAATTTTGATAATAAATTATTTTAATATTTAAGCAGTTTCATCTTTAGTTTCCAAAAAGAAAACCCAAGTGATCCTGTCAAATAATCTATTATTACCAAAAAATATGATTTTCTTCTCAAACTCTTTACAACCGTTTGCCCAACTAACTCCATTTGTAGCAGATGAGTTATGACTGAATTTAATTCTTTAAACTTTATAAAATTTCTATCATGCTTTCCTTTTTGATAGGCAACATAGTGGTCAACACAAGCAAACTCTTTTTGGCGCTCATGAAACTAACCCATTCCAAACTAGTTTGTTCATGTTTTTAAGGTTTACATATGCTAATCTTCTGTGCCAAAGTGAGAATTTTTTATTAAAGCTTTAGAAATGAAATATGATACAATTCTAGAAGGTGATGCATTCTAAATGTTGAGCATGTACATATTTTTTCTTCCTAGGAGCTCTTAAAAGTATTTTATCATTTGGAATCTCAAACCAAGGAGATAGTAAAATACATTCATGCGCTGTAAAATGAGTGTTGTGTGTTTAATCACACAACCGGGACACACTCAGCAGATTATAGTTTAACTCTTTCATATAGTTCAACTTGTCAAAACTTACCTTGCCATTACCAATTATCCCCCTTCTAGTAATGTATCCTTGTTTTGTATCACTTTTAAAGGCAAAAGATCCACCATCATATGGTTCTAGATTCAGTAGGCATAATCTATCACCTGTCATGTGTCATGAGCATCCACAATCCACAATCCAAAATCCACAAGTTTGTTTTGGTTTGGGGTCTTTTAGTTTTTAGCAGTGGTTTTTCAATGGTAAATGCTGAGTGGGTGAAAATTTTTGGTTTTGGCACAACTAAGGATTCGACAGATGACTTGGGCTTCTAGGCTATTCTTTTGACTTTGCTTGATGTTTTAACATCATCATTTTTTTTTGCTAAGTGATCTTTATCTGCTTCTTAGCTGACTTGATATTTCTCCTAAGCTCTTGTAGCTCCTTCATCATCTCCTTTTCTTGTCTCATCTAATAAGCTCATGATCAGTGAAATCTTTAGTTTTTACCTTCTTTTCTAAAGATTTCATTAGCTGTTTTTCCTTAGTTCCACCAATGTTTTTGTTTATCTTGTGATCAACATGGGTGGGTAGATATATCTTCTTCTTTATGAACCTCTTGTTGTGAATCTTTCCTGCTTCTAGATGTAGGCCTTTGAATATACGGTTGGGGTCTCACTTCTTAAGAGCTTGTGGTCCCCTGCATAGCTGACTTTTGTTATGCATCTTCTTGTTATAGCTATGATTTTGTTGAGTTAACATACATTTTCTTAACTTTAGAAGATGACTTTTCTTTGACAAACACCATCTTCCGAAACACATGCTTCTTCCTTGACCTTGAGTTCTTCCCTCCTTTACTCCTTTTCTCCCTTTCTTCCACTTCCTTTTCTATTTTCTCTTCTTCTTCATTTACTTCTTCAACTACTCCCTCCTTTTCTTTCTTATCTGCTATCTCAGCCTTATTACTAAATGCCCTTGTATAGTTTGGTTCAGTGGATACTTGCTTCTTTGCTTGCAGATTGCACTTAGGGATATATGTGGGAGAGTATGTCATTGGTGGTTCCATAGTATTATACCTTAAAACTATCTTCGTTTGATACAACCTTTGGGAGTTTTTAGCAAAAGCTAGCAATTTTTCAAACTTTTAATTTTGAACATTGTATTTATCAGCATATATTTTAGCTATGTCTAAATCATATTGTGTTGATTTCAATCTTCTCAAAAGATCATCAATTTTGGTCTCTAAGTAGGTTTTCATCTGTTTTAGTTGTAAAACAATCTTTCTAGCTATATTTTATTTTCCTTTTGAGGTTGATCATTTTTCTTAAAATCATTTTAATAATATTGATGGATTCAACATCCTTCAATGAGATCAAAATTGTTATGTCTATACAAATTTACTTTAGCAATGCATTCAGGTGTACAACATGGTTGAAAATTTACCAAAGGTGAGGCGGTTGAGATTCAAGCCATCAGTGTATTGTTGATGGGAGTGACATCATCTATTTGGAAGCGCCAGTGAATTATCTTTTCTGCCGAGGCTACAACTGCTTTATGTCTTTATTCGGTAGAAGTAGAGGGACTTTGATAGGTTGGGGGGTTGTTTGAAGTTTGATGAACTTGGGGAGATGGGCTTGACTAAGGGGCTTTGCAAACTTTGGTAAAGTAGAGGGACTTTTAAAAATTATAAATGTGAACCTGAACTATGTTTGTTTTGCACACCCACAGTCCCTAGCATTAACAAAGGTTAATTTAATCGGCTAAGTCTATGTGAAATGACTAAAGTGTCCTTACTATTAAAAATAAATTACTTAAAATCATATTAAACAGTGCGAACAATATTATTTAAAATAAAAGAATCAAAACTAATCTAAACAATTACCATAACCACCATATTCTCCTATCATAACTATTCTGGCAGCCACACCGCCACCTCCGACGACTATTTTGACTGCCTTATCAGCACCTCCCATGACAGTCAGGTAGGCAACAACATAACCATCGCACCACCTTTATCTTCATTTATCCATTTCATCATCACACTATTACACCCTAAGCTCTTTTTCCTCTAAACACCATGAGTACCTACCTAACACTTTCTTTTTGCGTGAACCACCACACACCTCACCGAAAGAACATGAAACTGAACACCCTGTGAACCCCCTAAAACCATCATCACAACCATCATAGATCCATTCGATCTGATTTAAAACTAACAACTCTATAAAAAAAATCTCCATTACGTGGGTCTCGCTTTTCCAACCCTAAAAGTGGCTTTGTTTTGGCAACGATTAAGACCAATGGTGGTGGTGATAGTGACTGGTTGTGGTGGTTGTGACAAGTTGTGATGCTTGATTTCTTAGATAGTGTTGGAGATATGGTGGAGTTTGAGTGATGAAGTTGAAGATGAACATGAAGAAGAAGAAGAAGATGTTAATGAAGGAAAAGAGTGGAGGTGGGGTAAGTTAGGTTTTATTTAAGATTATTGTTTTAAGTTTAGGGGTAATTTGGAAATTTTGCATTGACTTAATTGAGAAACTTAACCTTTGTTAGCATTAGAGACTATTAATGTGCAATTAACCTACCTAGGCTTTATATAAAAGAACTAAAAACTTGACGTAATCCATGCACATTGCAGTACACTAAACTTGAAAAGTTAAAATTTTGATACTTTATGCAAAGAAAACAAAATGATAAAAATTAAAACCTTTACGTGTACTATGCTTGTCATGGCGTACTAAACCATGATAAAAATTAATAATCCCAAATATTTATGTAAAAAAACCTAAATCTGTACATAACACATATGTTATAACGAGTACATCCATAGTGCTCGATAATTGCACGACATATTAATAAAAATAAGCATGTTAAAAAATCTTGTCAAGAAAAACCATGAAAAATTTCACTAATTTTATTTAAGGTCACAAATTTATTAAATAATATAATGTTGGTATGGTTAATAAACTCATATAAAAAGTTCATGAATGAAGCCATTTGGTTGGATTTATAAATTGTAAAGATTAATTGGTAAACTTGCTATGTGGATGCGCTGAATTTAGTTTTTAAACTATGTATAATAATGGACGTGAGTCACACTATATAATGGGTTGTAAAATTTAAGTAGTTCAGTTCTGAAAACTTATATGTTAATATTAATCACTAAAAAATAATAACGCGCGAAACATTTATAAAAATTTAGTAGAAAGCTATATTATAAAAAATTATCGAAGCAAAGGAGAAAAATAACAAATGTGTTCTATTAAAGTTGATGGGTTGCATTGTAATTTGGTTAGAAGAAACAGGAAGAAAACATATTAAAATTGAGGAATAAAGTGTAAATTTTTAAAAAAAAATACAAAATGAGTAGGTACTTAATTTGGGAAAAAGTAAAAGTGTTGTACTTAGTTTCAAAAAATCCCCAACGATTTAGATGTAAAATTATAGAAAAACAAAGTAGGTTTCTGATTAATTAAATAAAAAGAAAATTATCGAGGTGACATTAATAAAACCAACAACTTTACTATTAATCATCTTTTCTATTTGTCATATATAATGGATTGGGCCGCGTGGTATAGTTATTGTCATTGAGACCCATAGTTGGTTTTCTCATTGTTTTCAAGATGCTGGGCTTCATCTATCCCACTATAAGAACATTACATGTTCCCCTTAACCGTGATCCCATTCACAATTAAGAATGTGTTGGACATATCTAGGGAACATGTAATATTTTAAGAAGTCTAAGTTAGCAAGTACATTTGTATATACAAATTAAGAGTACTTGAACTTGACACCTTAAACCATGCCATGGACTATATAATATAGGTCTTCTGGAATTTGATCTTGGCCTCCATGCATGTTTGAAAAACAGTGAATGACCACATGGAGGACGTACTTCTATTGAGAGGAGACCTTTTCTTTGTTGAAGGTTCTTATAGAGTAATCACCCTCAAACACATCTACCTAAATGACTTGTTCACAATAGATTTGGTGAGGGAGAAGTTATAACACCCAGAAATTTAAATAAAAACAAAATAACCCAAGTCAAGGGGTCAAAGTTATACAAGGGGCAAAGTTTCTAATTATTTTGTTCAAAAGGTGGTGTGGCCGCCCACACCCGTGTATTATCATATTCATCGACTTGCTAGAGAGAGAAAGTTGGGTTTCTCTCGGTTTTAAAGAGAAGAAGAAATTGCTGAAGGTTAGTTTTTTGGTGTTTCGGGTTGTTTTTATCTGGGTTTCAGCCTTTGGGTATGTGTTTATGTGTTTGTGTGTGCCCGCTTGTCTGTTTTTGGTGTTTTAAGTGCTAGAACTCTTTGTGCCTTGAGTTCGGAGGATTTTTGCTCAAGGCTGTATCAGATAAGTTCTAGATCCCTGGTTTTAATGTTTTTCACTTGTTTTGGGACTGAGAATGCATTTTATAATGTTTTTATGAAGTTTGGGTGTGTACCCGTATGTATACGTGTGCCCTGTTTTGGGTGGGTGTATGTTGGGGTCGTTTGATGATGTTATTGGTTGTGGATCTATTTTTTATGCTTGGTATGCTAGAATCTAGGCTAAGAATATGTTAGGATGATGATTGGGGTCTGAAAATGATGTTAGTTAGATAACCATTGTTCATGCGCCTAACTTCCCATACGCCTAAGTTTTCCTCATGCGTCTAAGTCAGGCCCATGCGTCTGCATAGTGCTCATGCACCTAGAGCCTAACCATGCGCCCAAGATTTTCCGAGGTGCCTAAGTGTTCCCCATGCGCCTAAGTTGCCATGCGCCTGCATAGTTCCCATGCACCCGAAAGCCTTAGAAAATATTTTGAAATTTTGGAAAAAAAAATTTTAGGCTAAGACTAGGAATGATTTTGGTGATGATATCTGTTGATGTTATGCATCTTTTGGGCCAGTTTCTTCTGTTCCCCATTACATATTATTACATTGCTTTACATGGTGTGTTTATGCAATGGTACGTAAAGTATTATGTAATGAAGTAAAAGATTAAAGATAATGAAAATTGTAACATAAAGAATGAAGGAAAGTCTTGCAAGCAAAATAGAAGGAGGTTCACAACTCATTGAGGGGTTGTTAGCTCAACTTTGTGCGGTTTAGCTAACCAATGAGGATGCACACAAGGGTCTAATCCTTGTGATTAACCAAACGTATGAGACCCTTATCGCTTGCCCCAAGTACTGGAGTCAGCTTCGTGCATAATGTTAGGGTTCTATTTATAGACTTCGACCTAGTACTAGCTTCATGCACAATATTCAGGGTATAGCACATATCATTGGTCTAAATGAAAATGAAAGATAATGATGAATGAACGAAGCGTATGATGCGTACGAAAACGAATGATGATGAAAGATAATAATGAATATTATCTATGAGTACATATGATGCGTGATCGCGAACAAAAGTAAAGAAGTTGTTTTTAAACGAAAGTAAAGTATTTTATTATTATAAAATTAGAACTCACTCAGCAACACTGACTTTTATGCATTTCCAATTGACAGGTAATTGTTGCTGAGGATGGCACGATGGTGAAGCTACTTGGCGAATAAAGGACTGATATCCATTTTATGTAGAAATGATATTTTTGTTTTGTAATGAAACTAAATGATATTTTATAACTTTATTAATGATGTACTGTTTGGAAAAAGTAATTATTAATGCACGAAATGGTTTTTGTTCAATTATTCCACTGTAATGTTTTTGGTTAAATTTAATGAATTGTAATGTGTTTTAAATATTATGTGCGATGAATGTTCGATTGTAAGTGTTCCGGAAACAGGGCCATACAAGTTGGTATCACAGCCAATTTTTAAGAGAAATGGGTAAAATATTTCAAAAACCTAAACTTAAACTAAAACTGGGACAAATGGAAGGATGTCAGCCCAAATAGTTACGTGCCATCAAGTAATTTCTTTAAATGTTAACCGGTATTATGTGCGCATGCTATTTGATTTATGTGCTTTTAGTAGATTTGGATACTGATGTAGTCAGGATAGGAAATGCTTGGGATATGAAGAGTAAAGTAAGTGGCTAATCATAACTGGACACTGTAACTAGAGACTTACTATACTTGACATAAACGGAGCTATTACCTTGAATGACTATGTTGGTGTTTGAATCTTATTGTGTTTAGAGGATGACTGGTGATAGATCTTTGAAATCTTCTTGAGGTGGAGGCCGTGGTGGACGTGGTGCTGGACCACGGGTCACTAGGAGTCGAGCCAAGACTGACGAGATGTCTCACAAGGAGCCTGAGACCCATCACCAGGAAGGTGGTGATGAGAGTGCCAATATGAGGGCCTCGGTGAAGGAGGCTGTTATTGAGGAGGTGCATCAAGTCATGTAAACGATTCTTTCATCTATGGTGACTGAAGTGATTAAGGTTGCGAGGGAGGATGAGAGGAAGGAAAAGAATACCACTAGGTAAAGAGAACAACCAGAAACTGAGACGGTTGTTTCTAGTGATGAAGAGGAGGAAGAAGCGGGTAAAGAAATAACACAATGTTGTAACTATGGATCATTCCAGAGATGCAAGCCCTTAACTTTTGATGGCAATGGTAATGTTGCTGCTGCTCACCGGTGGGTGAGGGAAATGTAGGCAGCGTTTCGCTACTCACTCATTCGTGGACTTGACCTTGTGTTGGTGGGACAATATTGTCCAGGCCGAGGGGAGTCAGGCGATTGGAAAGATGAAGTGGAATGAATTAAAGCAGTTGGTGATTGATGAGTTTTGTTCTCATAGGGATTTGGATAAGATTGAGAGATAGTTCCTACAGTTGGAGGTGGGAACCAGGACACACCAATAGTACAGTACCAAGTTCAAAAAGATGGCGCGATTGGTGCAGGATCAGGTGACACCCGTGTCACGAAAGATTAAGAGGTATATTCAAGGTTTGCCGACAGATATCCGCATGCATATTATCGCCGCCCGATCAAGTACTTTTAGTTCGGTTGTTGATTTGGCGGGGAGGCTATATGACGAGAAAGAGTTGGAAGTGGTAGAAGTGAGCAAGAAGGATGGTGGTGAGAGGAATTGGAATGGAAAGCGGGTTGGACGTGGTGGTGTCGCTCTAAACAACAAGAGCGTCAGGGTGGATGACCTGTGTGTAGCTAGCTCTAGTGTGGGGTCAAGGAGGTGTGATAAATACGGGAAGGAGCATACTGGAGAATGTAGGCGGGGATTGAACGTCTGCTTCAAATGTGGGAAGCCCGGCCATAGGGCCAGAGAGTGTAGGGCTGTAAGATGTTATAACTGCGGTAAGGAGGGCCATATGAGCAAGGGTTTGCAAGATACCGAGGACTGAAAGTTATGGGGCAAAGAAGACGACCGGAAATGAAGGGCAGAGAGCAAGCGCTCGAGCTTTCACGATGACCCAGGAGGAGGCTAGGACAGATCCTAATGTTGTGTCAGGTATGTTTCTAGTAAACCAAACTCTTGCTTCTGTGTTATTTGATTCTGGTGCTAGTACGAGTTTTATTTCTGACGCTTTCTGTGCTAATTTGCCTAATAGAAGAAGAGGTATTAATGAGCCCTTCGATGTAAAAACTACCATTGGTAAGTCCACCAGGAATTCTGATCTAATAGAAGGTTGTGACATAAAATTAAAAGGTTGTAGGTTTCATTCTAGACTATTTGTGATGACCTTAGGCGGGTTTGATGTAGTCCTAGGGAGGGACTGGCTAGCAGCCTATTAAGCAAATATTGTGTGTCGCAAGAAGATGATCCGACTGATAGTACCCGACGGGAGTTCGGTGACGATCTAAGGCGATCGAGTTACTACGGTTCCGAATGTCACACCCCAACCGACGACAAAATTATCAAGGTGGACGAATGTGAAATGATTGTTCATAGCTCATGGAATTAAATAAGTTAAAATAATAGTAAATGCCATTTTTCATTAAATAAAACTAGACAATTAAGTCATTACAATACAACAAATATTTGAACAAAAACATAAGATATTTATTTAACTAAGTCCAAGTCCTATATGAGCAAGAACAATTTCTTCAAGTAGCAATCCTGAAACATGTTAAAAATAAAGAGTCAACTTTGAAAGTTGGTGAGTATCTATGGGTTAAACATAAATATGTATATAAAAGATTAATAGTAGCAATTCATGTCAATGGTTATGAATTATGTAAGTTTATAGAACACATATAGCTACAATTAAACCTTGACCAAGAATAATGTAACACCCAGTTATTTTTTTTAAAATAAAGACAAGAAATGAAGAATAAAAGAAAGAAAAGCAATAAAGCCCAAGTAGAGGGACTAAAAGTGTCGAAAAGGACAAAATCTTTGAAAAGTTGGTGATAAAGATGGTATGGCCGCCCATCACCTTTTCTACACCCAAATCTTTGGTCATTTTAGAGAGAGAAAGGAAGAGAGCAGAAAACACACTCGGTTTTGAAGAAGAAGAAAAGAAAAGGTTGAATTCAAGGTAAGAATCCGAAGTTTTTAAGTGTTTATGATGGGTTTTGTCTCGGTTATATGCTTATGTGTTTATGTGTTTGTGTTTGTGTGTTTGGTGTGTTTTTAGGTGTTTGAACTCATTTGCATACGGGTTAGAAGGAAGATACACCCAAAGTTGCACCAGGTGAGTTTCTAGACCCCGGTTTAACTTGTTTCTAAACTCTTTGGGGCTGAAGATGTATTCAAACGATTTTACAATGTTTATGTATGTATACTCGTATGTATTATGCATTTTTGATGATGTCCTTAGGTGTTATTATGTTCTTCATGCTTAGAAGGACCTTGGTAAGCTTAGAACAATTAGACTTGATGTTTGGGTTCGGAAATATCCTAGAAACATGTTAAGCAGAAGGTTCACGCGCCTGGAAATGCCTTAGAAATGTTAAGTGTAACTCATGCGCTTGAATAGTGGTCCATGCACCTAGAAACTTGTAAGCAGACGACTAAGTGTAGGGCCATGCGCCCCAATAGTGTCCATGCGTCCGAATGGACCATACGCCCCAATAGTTCATACGCCTGAATAGTTCATGCACCTAAGTGATAAAATGGTTAAGTGTTGGCTGATGCGCCTGCAGAGTAATGAAGCGCCCGAACAGGGCTCATGCGCCCAAATAGTATTGATGCACCTAAACCATTAGAATTTATTACGGAATTTTTGGGAGTTTGTGCTATTAGGGTTTTGACCAAGGATTGACTAGGGCTTATTAATGATTAGTTTCATGCATGATAATAATTGTTTTATGATTGTTCCATATTATTATTATTATTACTATTAGTGTATGACTTTACGTGGTGTGTTTATTATCGTATCATAAAGTATTACTAATAATAATAAAGTGAAAGAGCAATAAAGAAGTAAAGTGGAACTTAATTAAAATGTTAACAAGTCTTGTAAGCTTATAGGAGGGACACGACCATGTAGTCGTTAGCTCAACCGTGATACGGGTTAGCTACACTATGATGCACACGGGGCCAGTCAATTGAGATTGGCGGACCTTTGAAGCGTACCCTAGGTGATTGAGCCGACCTTGTATACAGTAATCAAAGCCCTTTGAGGGAACCAGAGGGCCCATCACCATTTTCCCCCGCGCACATAGTTTAGGGTATTGCTCATTAGTTCACATAGACAGTGAAAGATATAGATAAAAGAGTACAGAATAAAGAGAAGAAGCATTACCTAATTGTATAGTTAATGCGTGCTCACTTATAAAGAGATGAATTTCCATAGAAAGAGTATTTTCATATGTATACCTTGCAGAAAGTATTTTATTACTTTTAAAACTAGAGCTCACTCAGCAACGCTGATTTTTATACATTTTCAGTTGGCAGGTAATTATTGCTGAGGATGGCACGAGGGTGGAGCTACTCGGCAGGAAAAGACTTACATCCATTGATGATTGTTATTGCTATTGTTTTGTAATGCAATTAAACAATTCTTTTGTAATCAGTTAAACAATAGTGTATTGCTCATCAACAACATTGTTTTAATGAAATGAATGGCTTTTGTTAAAATAATTCCGCTGCTCAAGCTTGTAAATTTATAATGTTTAATGTATGTAAAGCTGTGAATGACCAACTGTGAGGTCTCCGGGAACGGGGCCTTACAAGTTGGTATTAGAGCCAAAGTTTAAGAGAATTGGGTTAATAAACTTTTTTAAAAAAAACCTAAACTTAAACTGAAAATGGGACAAATGGAGGGATGTCAGCCCGAGTAGCTACGTGCCATCAGGTATGTCTTTTCTTAATGTTAACCGGTGTTATGTGCGCATGCTATTTGATTTATGTGCTCTTAGTAGATTTAGATACTGATTAAGTCAGGATAGGAAATGCTTGGGGTATGAAGAGTAAAGTAAATGGCTAATCACAACTGGCCACTGTAACTAGGGACTTACTATACTTGACATAAACTGAGTTATTACATTGAATGACCGGGTTAGTGTTTGAATTTTATAGTGTGTTATAGGATGGCTGGACAAAAATCTTCCAGGACTCCTAGAGGCAGAGGCCGTCCACGTGTGACTAGGAGAAGTGCTAAGGCTCCTGAGACGACCCATGA
>BJCM01087853.1:0-11871 GCA_018326385.1 Flaveria bidentis
ATATAACTATTTTAAAATAAAAAATTGTAATCAGATTCCTTAACATGTCTTAACAGGAATTTAACCTATTTAGACATGAATTTTATCGTGTCATAAAAGGTCGATCTGTTTAAGACACGAAACCTGTTAAGCTCAAACACTAAACTTGTTAACTTCATGTCGTCTCGTGTTAATAGTCCATGTCAGAAATTGCTAATCCTAGGAAAAAATAATGCTTTTAGTATATATATAATCATGGAGATGAGAAAGATAGCACGAATACTCTAATGATGCAGGAAACGGACACTCCCACCAACCTCTCTCTCTACTTATTATTGTCATTGAATTGAATTTCAAAAGAACCCACTCTTTCTTTCTCCTCCGCATGACTGCCAACTCAGATAAGGATGCCTAAGTTCATAAAACATAAAGATATCTATTCCAAAATCCAATATTATTCGCATCACAATATTTTTCATTTCAATTATACATGTAAAACTAAATAGCCTGCTCTGTTAGTATTTAGTTACATTTAAAATTTTTAACAATATGAATTTGCATGTTCATGTTATCTAAATAACACACTTTTAACATGCTTAGAATTCAAAGTACCAAGTACCTTTACTATTCAACTAATTTCATTGTTCCTTAATATATCCATTCTCCTCGTGCTTATGTACATCTAAAATAGAGATACAAATCAGTTGTAGCTTAAATATTTTAGATGCATGAAACCCTATGAATGAAGAAAAGTCGGCATGGAAAAGGATGTAACTTGCATAGTTGGATACTCGAGCTCGTTTTGTTAAAAGTTTGTCTCAAACTGGGCCTAAATTGCTCCAGGTTGAACTCGATCTAACTTGAAACTCATTAAATAAACAAGCTCGACTTAAGCTTCATACAGTGAGCTCGATTAGATTGTAAACTGAGGTAATTCATTTGATTTGCAACCTGTTTTGATCAATTCTAGCAAAAACACAGCTATGATTACCCTTTTAGATTTCCTATTCAAGGACCAATATGATCCAATATAATCCATCTAATATCCATGCAAAATCTATGACATGCGTCTCAGGAGACAATACATTGGTAATACTAATGATTGCTTTTCACCTATCATTGTGAAAAATTAGAAGGAAAAACCTTTCAAACCATAACAACATGTCTTTTTCTAAGCAATTTAACAGTACTTACTTGCATCGGATACACTCTCTAGGCAAGAGAGTCGATACTCAAGGCGGTACAGGATAAAGTAACCACAGTGCCAGATCTAAAATAGTAAATAAAGGCCTCATCTCGTAAGGGGCTTTACTTTGTACAACTTTCCAGATCCAACTGCTGCACCTACCAGGCCGGGCAGGGCCACCCTGTGCATTTTCACATGATCAAGTTTGTTTCTAGTTATTGTGGCTCTGCATAAGGTCAGCCAGCATGATCTTGCCACCATTTCCAGTGTCGAGGCGATCAAATATTTTGCATATTTGTAATATGTCTTTCTCTGAGATCTTTCCCATCTCCTTTAGCTTGTATATCACAAATTCCGACTTGCTGAAACCATGTAAGTATTAAAATTTAGAAATGTAGTTAGAACGCTTCAGAGTAATTAGGACAAAATAATGATGTGTTAATATTTGTATTCACATAAGCTGTGGCACTTGGCCCAACTGACCAAATTTACGTTTTGCCTTCACATCAAGAATTATTTAACGTAAATGATAACAAAACCATACTATGTTTATTGTTCTATGTCTTGGTCATCTATCCATTTCATATTCAGCATATTGTTTCTCTCTCACTGTAATTAATAACTTAACCAGGGTTTAGGTTTGACATTTACTATAGCAGGCTAGCAAAGAAGAACTTCAGTAGCCTAATGTTAGACCATGACATAAATGATATTTTACATGGATAATTAATGTTCGTATGTTAAAAGTTAGTATTGTTAAAGGAATTTAGGACTAAACAACTAATCATTGCAAAACATTGGAAAAGTGCCAGTGATCTACCACCATGAAGCTACCATATTAGAACTCTAGATAATTCACATTTTGCCTCTGCCCCTGATAGATACTACTGAAATTCTGAAAATATAGAACTGCCACTGATGATGTCAGCAGAGTTGCTTCCCCAACTTATCATCCGGGGTGTTTGTTTAGATAGAATTCTGTCTTCAACTTAGAATATTATTAAATCCGTATAGACTAGGGTTGATCAATGTTCTAGCATAAATAGTCATAGTGGTCAATGTAATCAAAACATCTCTCTTTTCAATGAATAACAATCTCTACCAACTTATGATAATAACGTTCTTCAAGTATGTCTAGCGTTCTTAATTAATTGTTTTGCTTGTTAAGATTATTCCCGCTGCAATCTTTACAAGTTTATTACTGACCAGACAAGTATAGTTAATAAATTTGGATTCTTAATTTGGGGATTACATAAATAGGGATTAGAAGGAATATTATATTAGGCTGAACTTTATATATTAGATGGTAAACTGTAGTTATTCAGATATTTTGAACAGACTTGAGTCCTATCACATATGCATGACAAGGTCTATGAGGCTTGCAGTATCAAAATCATCTAACATTAAATGAGAATATGGATATAGAAAAAGGTCAAATTATAAAAATTGGACCTCCTTCCCCTCCTCTTTCCACCCAAAAAAAGAAAATGTTGCCACAATTATAAAACAACTGAAGCAGTTTATGTGAGTCGATTTGATAAATGAAACAAAATACAACAAACATTACCGAACAAATTATTGCAGGTCTTTTAAATGGTATGAACTAGTAGTCTAACCAAAATTCCTATCTTTTTCAACTTTTTTGCTCTTATTTGTTTCCAGAAAGGTTCTCCATACTTACGTTTCTCCTCAATACTTCACTACTTATATAAAACGATCTTGATCATATGACTAGAACGGAAGTTCAATATCATCATTAGACAATTGTAGAGATTGTCATTAACAAAAAGAACTTCAAAATAGTAAACATGGAACTCTACCTAAATCCACATATTTATAGCTATACATTTCAAATCGCCAAGCGATCCGGCCCCTCCCCGGATCCTGCGTAAAGCGAGAGCTAATCAAGCACAGGGTATGCCCTTTTTATGTATGCTAGCTATTGTTAAGCCAAATGTGCTACTCTTTACAACTTTGTAGCTGTGTGTCATAATCTAATATGATATCAATGCCACATACATAATATATATGTTGGTGTATAGTTTATCTAGCATTGAATGAAATATTAACAAACCTAATGAAAATAATGTAAAAACAGTATATTGAAGACAGATAATTTACCTCACATAGCCGTTGTTATCAATATCTGCAGCAAGAAACTGAGACACGGTCAGACCTTGGTCAAGAACCCATTTAGCCATCCTCCTATTCCTCTTATCCACTCTAGCCTCAGCCAAATAGAGAAAGGCCCGAGCCACAGCCAGGGTCGACACAAGCAACCAAACTGAAGCAAAGATACGCCCCGCCATAGATCTAAAAGCCCGGTCACCATACCCGACAGTAGTCACAGACATGACCGACAGATAAAAAGAATCAAGCCAGTTTAGCCTCTCTACATAATGCATAACACCAACACCGACCCCAATACAAAGAACAACCACCCCTAGAGCTAATGCCACTTTCATCCGAATCCTCATTCTCCCCTTTTTAACATCAATTATGTACGAAGGGTGATCCATATTATTACCATTCTTAATCGACCGCAATAAATGATTTTCTTGCAGATCAAGAACATAGCTAACCATCCCACTAAGCAAGATATCGATAAACCCAAATCCAACTAAGACAAACATGATCGAGAACAGTTTTGTGACAACAGTATTAGGGGTTATATCACCATACCCAATTGTGCACATGGTAACTATGCAGAAATAAAGAGCATCAACCACCACATGCGTCTCAGAAGCAACGAAATGTTCTCTATTGTACCAATATATAACCACACCAAGTGACAAGTACAGTATCAAAAGCAAAACCGCTTGGCGAACAATTGATGATGAACTTGATTGAGGGGGTTTAGCCTCTGAGGGGTGTTCAAAATCATTGATGGCAGCCATGGCAGGGGCTGTTTTCGACCGATGCAGATTAGTCTTCCCGAATGAATAATTGGGATCTGTTAACCACGATGGAGGTGTGGAAACTTGCTCCGGATCAGAAGGGATTAGAACTGAATTCATATGAGACATGGAATCAGAAGCGAAGGGCCGTTGAGGATTATTATTCAACGTCAAGGCTAAGGCATCCACGATGTTCGAAGAAGCTTCTCTGGGGGAACCAAATATGAGCATGTCTTTGAGCTCCGAAGGGGTTAGGGATAGAGGGATGGATATTTCATCATTTTCAGGGAGAGGGCAAAGTGCCGATGGTGTTTTAGGTGTATTTGTCGAGAGAAGTGGTGTTTTATCCATCTGAGGCAAGAAGTCGATTTGATCTTAGAAATCGATCAGCAAAACAAAAGAGGCAAGAACACCGAAGTCATGAAACGAAAACACCTAGTACGTAAGCGAAGAATTTACCAGTCAAAGTTGCGATGGTAGATTGAAGCAGAAGATTCGTTGCGATGATGTATGTGTGTATGAATATCAATTAAGACGTGATTGACGGAGAAAAAAAAGGGAAGAAGAGATGCAGGGTACGCATTCAAATATTAATTGTGGATGGATTCCCATCCGGTCGAGGTCAACCTGATGATGATGGAGTCGGAAGGACACGTACAGATGATAATCGCCACCTGTCTTTACGATTAATCTATTAAGCTAATCATGTACGTGAAGATACACATGTATGAAACAACCAACGGCGCTTATTTCATTTGCCTAGGCTTTGGGTTTTGGTGTAATATAGGTATGTGCACGAATTCCTTGGGAGCAAGGAGTACACGTGTCATTTGTTACTCCAAATCCCTCCGACTCGAAGAAAGAACAATGTAAAAGAGTGACTCATCCGGTTTACAATCTTCTTATGAGTGGTAAAAGTTCATTTCTCCCTTGCTAAGCATGTGAGTTGCAACCACAAAAACATTCGTTAAAGAGTCCAGGAGCTTGAGTTTCGAGAGCACTATGACGCTTAAGTTCGTATATATATAAAATATTAGTAATATGTATAAAAGTAAGAATAAAAGCTATGAGAAATTAAGATGAAGAACTTAGGAGGTTCGTAGTAAGAGAGTGATTTCGTGGAACATGTTTACCTAGTATGAACGTCAATATTTATAGTGTAATAAGAAAGAGCTTCTTTCCTAAGAATATATTTTAGGTTGTTGTAGTCAACTATCTAAGCTGAACTTCTCAAATCAGAGAGTTCTTTTATTCTTTGGTGCAAAATGTTACTTACTTAACATTGACGCATATTGTCTCTATAGTTGTCTTGGTTTCCATTAGTTTGACATGTAACATGTTTTATGTCCTTATCTTTGTTAGAATCGACCCATGCTTATTATTATTTTATGCACTAATTATATTCTCCAGCAAATGAATGTCTTTTTTTACTATTAAGCTATCTCTTTACTATTATTGAGCTTCTCTTGAAATTCTCTAAGTGAGGAAGTAGAAACTCATCTCATCTTGATGTTGACATGGGGTTGTGCCCTATGTTAGCCACGATTAATGGTGGCTCACTCGTTAATTTCTCATGTTGAATACCCTCTAACCGCGGCTGGGGTCCTCCCTTTGTGTTAGCCATGATCAGAGTTCTTCTCTGATTTTAGCTTGTGATCCTATGGTGTCACGATAACCCTTTCGGGAGTGACTTTGAGGTTTGGAAAGAGAACAGTTGTGAGTCACGACTTGGGGTATACTCTTTTGAGCCACGGCTTGGGGTATACTCTTTTGAGTCGCGTTTGTGGTTCTTCCATTTTTCTTGGAGTATTTTCTTCCTAGGTACAAGTGACTGACTTAGTACCTTGTCTCCTTTTTTGAATCCAGTAGAGCCATCAATCTTCTTCTTAGCTTCTTCTCCTCTTCATGTAATGAATTAGAGTTGAGGCCAAGGAGTTTAAGAGCTTGGTCCAGTGTTCTTTTTGGTAGATTAGGGAATTGCTCTCTAATGAAGGAACATGAGGAGCCATCAATATGGGTAAGCTTGATAGACCCCTCCTCATAGGAGATATAGCTTAGAGTGGTACATTTGATGAGCTTCGACTTGACCTCCTTGAATTCTTCTAAGGAAAGAGGTTTGGAAAGTTGAGAGGATGACTTCAGTGGTTGTTGGGTAGGTAATGATGTTTGGGTTCCAGGGAGTGTTTTGGGTTTAAGGATGTGTAATTGAGGTGGTTGTTATGATTGAGCAGATAAGGAAGAGGGTATGGTTGATGGTGTGGGTTCAGGAGTGTATGACTCAGAGGTTGGCTCGGTTTTAATTGGGAAAGGGAAAGGGATAGGTTTAGGTTGTGGTTGAGGTGTTGGTCTTGAGGTCATCCCATGTACTCTCCTGTACATCTTTTTCCTTCTTCCTTACTGAATGTCAACATTGATGTCGCTGCCATGTCATTGTACGGTCTTTTCTGACATGAGACCCACTTGCCTATTAGAGAAGCCATAGGCCTTGAGATAATCTTTCATCCAGGCTTTGTCACCCATCTTCTTCACAACAGCAAGTTTAGCTCCTTCCTCCTTCTTCTTCCTCTCCTTCAGCTTCTCCCTAGCAGCCTTCTTTCTCTCTTTCTTATTTGATCTTGTTCTTTCTTAAAAAACCACAAGATTGTGTCATTGTTGTGAGGAGTTAACTCCTTAAGAGAGAATCTTCTCGAGTTTAGGAAAGATATCCTTTCACTCCTAAGCTGTTGGTCAGCTTCTTCTTTCTTTCTTTTCCTTTCTTCCTCCAAGGTCAACCTAGCCGCTTCTTCTTGCTCAATTTGTAGTTGGGTTGCGTTTTCTAACTCAATTAGCTCTTCAAGTGGTAGCAAGTGCACATATTCACTAACAGATATGAGATTAACAAGTCTATCAATGATCTCTACCCTCCTATTATTGATAACCTCCTAGTTTGCTGCAGCTGCTTTGTTACTTGCAACTAGCAGCTTCCCAGTGGGGAGTCCACCTTTCCTTTTTAGCTTCTCGAATCTTTCTTCCTCCAGAAGCTCCTTCATAGTCATCTTCCTCTTCCTTTTAATATATTTGGAAGATTGAGACTTGGGAGGTTCTTGTATAGAGGTTTTAGGTTGGGAGGTGGTAATTGGAGCATGAGGTGATGCTGGTGTTTGAGTGAGGGGTTGGCTGAGAAAGTCCTTACTATTTACCTCAGATTCAAGTTCAAGAATTGCATCTATGATGATTAGATCATCGGACAGAGAAAATAACCCTTTCACAACTTTCATCTCAGCTTCGAAAGATTGAAATGGTTCTTCCGAGACTTTGACTTCAGCTTCGGAAGTGTGTGGGAATGCACTATCTGTCCCAACTGCTTCAGTTGATGGGCCATCAGTCCCCATATCCCCTTCGAAATCAATCTCAGGTACAATGTAGACCTTAGGTTAACCAACTTCTTGGACAATGGTAGAATGTGCATTCAACCTTTGAAGCTCTTCAACTCCAAAGTATGCCACATCAACATCTAGACTTGGTTGTTCAACGGAAGAGCTTATCAGGAACTTTGAGAAGAACATGTTTAGATCTTTGAGCATCCTCTAGTCCACTTGGAGAATTATTAGAGGAGGCTCAAGGAAAATTGTTGCTTGCTGAGCAGGATATCTGGAAGTCAATGTGGAAAGAGCTAAACTCTATGGTTCCTCATGTGTATATGTTTGTCTCTAAACACGCTTCCCCTTTTTGGTAGCATCATCTTGAGAGCTTGATGAGCTAGAGGAAGAGGTCAAGGAGACTTGAACCTTGACTTGAATATGTACATGCCTAACATATCTCTCAATTTATTTCTCAGCTACTTTGGCCTTGAGACTTTCAATCTCAAGTTGCTGAGTGGCAGACCTATCCTTTAAAGTCTTAACCTTGGATTCAAGGTTTGAGACTTTAGAAAGTAGGTCTCTAATGGTGAGTTGCAAACTTCCTACTAAATCAATATTTCAGATTCATTAAGCTTGGATCTTAGGATTCATCATGTTCAAATATAGAAATCAAGATTAAGATGGGTGGATGTGTGTGAATCAAAGAAAAAAGAGATGGATAATAATAATGTTATAATTTCATTGATTTTGATAAACAAATTACAATGATAATCATAGATGGCTTGTGAAATCAAACACACCCAAAGTAGAGGATTTCTCCTTGGGTGGTGACTTACACCATGAGAAACACACACAAAAGAACTACACTTGCAAAAATGCACTAGTGGGTCTATTTATATTATTATTATTACAACATGAACTAATTTTGACTTTCTAATTGTCTTGATGTTGACTTTGTCATGTTGAATTGTCTTGTATTGTTTTTTTTGTTGTGATCAACTTGGTTTCTTAACTTGTACAATGAGATATTCAGTTGGCTGTAATTATGATTTGGTAAGCTTCAGTTTATTCAATTGTTGAACCCTAACAATTCCCTCATATTCTTTTGAAGAATTATGGGGAGATGAGGTAACATACCGAGTATGTACTTCCTCACCACCAGATGTGGTTTCTTGGCACCCTAGTTTCTCCTGCCAAATGATGTATCTTTTAGAGTCATCAAAGGGCATAATTTCTATAGATTTAGTCTCACAGATGTTACCACTATTATGAGGATTCAATGAGGCTCCTTCAGTAGTGGCAGCTGAATCTACATGAGTTCCCTCCACATTAGTGGGACTTACTTCAGTTGTGGCTTGCTGATGGGGGATAGAGATTAGGGGTCTCTCTTGGCTCAGTTGATCCTTATATGGGTGTTATAGATCAACCTCATGGCTTTGAAGAGATATATTCTTCTCATCAGTTCCTATAAGTAGATCAGTGAAGGATATATAGGTTAAGCCTAATGACCCTGGACTTTGGTCAATGTCTATTGGCATTGAGCCTATGAGAAGGTTGTCCCTTTTTGTCTGCTCAGGAGAGTATAGTGACTCATCCTTAAGGATATCAACTTGGGTTTCGTGCTCATGGGATTGATATTGAGGAGGCTTAATGCCCATATTGAGGTCGATTATGAAGGATGGTGGGATCTCAAATTGAGTGGGAGCCCATGTTTCCACTCTAGCCTTTTTGAATTGAAAAGAGGAGACTTATTCAATCAGAGGAGATTGAACAAGGATTTGTTTGGAACGTTGCTGATAAGTGTTTTTGATAGGGTGGGAAGTTAGATTTGGTAGTATGGGGGTTATTGCTGGTGTGGGTTCATCACCTGTGGGTTCAACAGGGATGTCACCAGGAGCTATGCGTTCAATCATACCTAGAAGAAGTGTAGTGTGTCTTCCACTAAAGTTGGTGGACATCATCTTCATCACTTTGAAGGCCCTCATGTGAGGAACATGGAGAGCAACTGCACAGACAAGCTTGCTCTGGTCCAACTCACAGTTGATGATGTGCTGAATGAACCGGGGATACATGTAAAATGTCTCCCTTTGAAGGTTCCCCATTAGATTGGTCAGCACAAATCTTGAATAATTGAAGCAGAGGCCTTTTACCAACCCATGAACTAGCCATCCTAATTCATATGGGATTTAATAACACCCCCCAGACTTGTTTGACAAGCAGTGAAGGATTATGTGAAGCAGGAACTTCCAGGTGTATGAGAAGTTAAATTTGTAGACAGTGACCTGCTCACATCACCGCCATATCCCATTTGGGTATATGTGTCATCCAGGTCTGACTTGGGGAACTACGTAGGAGAGCCTTCATCATGAAGCTCTAAATGCTCCCTGATGGTTTGTTTAGATATGATCAATTCCCCAACCACATAGGCTCGACTTAAGAACCCTAACTCCGTTCAGGGTTGTAATCTTTTCGTTCCCCTAAAATTCGATCACATGGTTTGAATAGCAGTGGGGTTGACAGTTAGGGTAGTAAAGTAGGTGGACTAGGTTAGGAAGGAGATAATTTCAAAGAAGTCGACATCCTTGGAAGAATCCAAGAGTGTGAATTGGTTGTGGTGAGGGTTCAGTACCATTTTTGAGAAAAATTGCAGAGAAATGAGCTTGAACTTGGGTAAAGTGAGGACGAAGGAAGCTTTGGGCAGTAAAATTGGTAAAAAGATTAAGTGAGTGGGTAAGAAGTATTTAAATGGGTGGAAATGGCGGATGGATAAGGTGAAGTAATGGTTTGGGGTATGATGTGACATGGGCGGTAAGATAAATTCCATATAAAAATTCCGACATCATTAAGAAAATCTTTACCTTTTTATAGAGTGGGGCCTAAAAGATTTACGTTACAAAGTAAATCTTTCTTCCGAGCATAAAACATTTTCGAAGGAAATCTTACTTCCGAAGCTAATTTTACTTCCGAAGGTAAATCACTTACTTCTGAGAGTAAAAAGGCTTTTCGAGTAAAGAAGTTTATTAAGTTTCATAAGTAGATCTGATATGATATCAAAATCTTCTTCCGAGACCAAAAACTCTTCAAAAAAAAAAAGATTTCCCTTGGAGGAATTTTTCTTCAAAAGATATACATGACATCTTTCGAGGGTTAATTCCTTTTCGGAAGAATTTAAACTAAGTGAAATTTTGAAGAAAAACTTTTTGTAACCGGGCATAGATTGTATTGACAAAAACAAAACACATATTGAAAAGTTTTTCAAATGATAGGCTAATCAATGTTTACCATCCTAATAGCTGTAAAAAGATACTTGAATCTCTATTCATCAAATGCTTTGCTGAACAAATCAATATATTGTTCATTTGAATCAACTTTGATTAGTTTGATCAGATTTTTCGCATTAATATCTCTTATGAAATTATACGTGTTGGATCTTGAAAAGCTGGTGCTACCAAAACCAAACACTTGGACAATTTTGGTACAACTAATAAAGTTTTTCCGAAGCTAAGGAAAGAACTTTCGAAGGAAAATGGAGTTCTTCCGAAGGGAAAGTCAAAACTTCTAAAGATGATGTCTGAAGAATCTTCCGAAGGAAAAATCCAACTTCCGAAGACATTCTCTTTCGAAGTTCAAGACTTAGAAGAAACCAAGACAATGAGTTCCGAAGTCTGAAGATCTGAAGAAAACCTAAAGCATCAGAAGAAGTAGCCTCTTACGAAGTATAAGTGGCTTCGGAAGAACAACTTCTTCCGAAGCTAGTTAACCTTCAGAAGAACCCACTATGAACCAGTGAACGTAAGTGTGGTCCTTCTGACACCCTATTGCAAATCATTGATATACTGCATGGCGTTTTCCCATGCCCATGTAGTTGACCATACTTTATTCTACTGTTCACCATTTATCAGTTAGTACAGTTGCCAACTTTAGTTGGTGACAAAAGGTAAGTCATGGATATGTCATGAATACCTTATTTTAGATAATATTTGCAGGACCGGTTGAAGGTGGTCAGTTACAACACAACAACACAAAAAGGAGATTAACTAAAACTTAATCAAACAGTAAACTGGATCAACCAAGGTAAAAGACTAAGAACACAAGTAATATAAGAGACAAAACACAAAGAACACAAGTATATGGTTTTCAAGAATGCAGTATATTGCTTCTCTATGTTCTATTACAAGTGTTACAAAGCATAAAGGAAAGATACAAGAACATGAGATTCTTATACTACATCCTACAGCCGGCTATACTTTGAAAGCCAGCTGGATACAATTGACTAGACACAAACAAAATCAATTGTAGAGTCAAAAGGCAAGGCAGATTGCCTTTTGACTTGTGACTATGACATGCCATAGCTCACATACTTATATATTACAAAAAGGATAAAGTATTTGAAGTAGAAAGTTATAGACTCAAGACCTCAATATACAGTTACCAAAAGCATGGACCTTTTCACCAACTCATGTAAGTT
>BJCM01087855.1:0-10040 GCA_018326385.1 Flaveria bidentis
CGGTGGTGTGACTCCGGTAGGTTTTGTTACTTAAATATTGAATCGTTTTGGTTCCAGTCAGATACTGAATAAAACAGTCAAGTTTCAGTCAGATGTATACCCAGTCAGAACTTCTAACTGGGTCAGATCCTGACTCAGTCAGATCTTACCCGATCAGTGTAATCAAACAACCATTTAGTCAGGTATAACACACCTATGTTAAAAACAAAAGTAAAATCAGATATAAGTATGTTATGTCAATTGTATCAAACCGACATTAATTAAACATTATTAGTATCAATATCAAGATTATTTATCATGTTTTCGATTTGATTCTTTTCGATATATTCAATGATACCCAAAATCAACACGGGCCGGTTCGGTGCGAATCTCATCCCGTAGAACATGCCCATAACTAGAAGGTACTCGTTAGTCATTACCAGTAACTAGAAGGTCCTAAATTTGATAAAAAGAAAGTTAAAAGGTCATAACTCATAATATCCCCAAATACGAAAACAAACGAAACGAAGGCCTTCGTGATTTTGTCGCCACCACAACGCCGATCAACCTCCGCCGTCGCCGTCGCCGTCGCCGTCGCCGTCGCCGATCATCATCTCCGACGAATGGATACCACCGCATCATCTTCATCAAACTCACGTCGATCACCTCTTCGTTACCTCTACTGTACCTGCTTCAAACGTTGTTGTCGTTGTTTCTGCTGCTTCTACTCTTACCCTTAAGGTCAAAACCCTAACTTTCTTATTTAATGCTAAGTCTAGATATTTCTCCACCGTTTCATAATAAATTATGATTACTTCAATTGCTTGTGAGATCAAAGAGTTGAAAACTGATTTAAATTTGCGAATTGCTTAATTATGCTACATACAACTATACAAAAACTATTGCTCACTAGTTTACTGTGGGAGATCATAAATTGTTGGTGTGAATTTGCTTAATTGGTACATATAACAATAGCTGTTGTATATTAGACTATAAGAACAGGGTATAATTTCAACTCTGTTTATGCTTTCCCCTGTTTTAGCTTTCTGGCTTTCCGAATTTTAATCACGTTTACTGAATACTGATCTTTGTTTCAAAGTTTTGTTTTGTGTAATTCTTATACAGTTTAATTTCTTCTTGTTTTTAGTTTTGTATCATTGATGGCTTCTCAGACATGTAACATGTTTAATGGAACTTGTGGAACAGATGTAAAGCTCATGGGTCAAGTATATCATGGTTGAATCAGAAGAAGGTACATTGTCTTCTGATTAACTCTTTTTCACGTGAATTTATATGATAGAAATCATTATGTGTGTGTATAGTTGTATATGAGTGGTAAGTGGTTAAGATCTTTGTACTATCAGTTAACGAAATGATGATTATGTTGCCTTTGTCTAAATATGAAATGTTCATTCACTTTTAACTCGCCTTAGAAAACGCTTGATGAAAACCTGGGATGAGTCTATGAAGGACTTGGTTTATAACTTTGTTGGCGAGGGGCGGTTCTGATTAAGCTTTATACTGAGTCACTTACACTTGAAAGTGAGTTTGATTTGAGCTTGGCAGTTAATCATCCACAGGCTCAATAGTCAGTGTCACATTTTTTATTTGTTTTCCATTTCACTGTTAACCAACTTATTGCCACAAATTGTTTCTTAAATCTAATATTAATCTTATGATAATTAACCAGGATATGTTTTGGTTAAACATAATTGGAGTATACGTGTAAAAAATATACAGTACATAATATAGAAGCTTTGTAAATAACTGTATCAAAACTCCTTTATTTTTATCTGTTGTAAAGTCGGCCATCCGGGTTTGAAGTTGATTCCAAAGAGAAAACCTAACAAGAAACAAATTTTTCAACAAAGATTTGAGGTCAAGCAAAGTTGTCAACAGTTTATTATTGATATAATAATTTAGTTTCATTAGTTTGGTTTCATGTTTTCTCTACCCATTTATTTAAGATAAGAAAAGGCCAAGCGTTCTCTTGGTTTTCCAACCTGTTGCTTCTAAAGACTGCCCTCTCTCGGTTGGATGTTGGTCCAGCCTACTACGAGGATCCCGTCCGAACATCTTTGTCCATCAGTAATGGCGTAGGAGAGAGAAGTGACCCTTACCCGCTTCTATATACTTTTGTTTTATCCATCTAAAAATATGCTAATTTAATATGTAGAGGCATCTAGCAAACATATTATATAAAAACATATAGGAAAAAACAAAACTTTGATCCATTATACTTCGTAGCGTACGTTGTTAAACAACTTATAAGCTGTAAGTATGTTGTTTATGATAATACTAAAGATTGGCTTATTGATTAATTCCTTGAAATAAGGTTACTTTCCTTTGATGTCTTTCCATTCCATTCTTTAGTTCACAAATTTTCACTGAAATCCCACCACAACGAGTCAACGACACCACCATCAACCACCGTACAAACACCATTCATCACATGACCAAGATATATCAACTTCTCATCATCCAGCTGATGCTTACCAAATTCGTTTTTGTTAAGTCAGCTATAACAATACAAGAATTCTACCCTGACGAAAGGGATGCTTTAATTCCTTTTCGTGACTCTATGAAATCCATCTATAATTTGCATGGGAATTGGACTGGTCCACCGTGTTTGAACAATAAGAGCAGGTGGATGGGAATCAGTTGCTTTAATTCCCATGTGACCCAACTGACTCTGGAATCAATAAATTTGACGGGATCACTCCCAGTCGGATTCCTACAAAACGTCACTTTCTTAACAAAACTCAGCTTTCACAACAATTCTCTTACCGGAGCTCTCCCAAACCTCACCAATCTCACACACCTGGAATCAGTCTTCCTTTCTGGCAATCAGTTCTCAGGTCCTATTCCACTGGACTACATCCACCTCCCAAACCTCGCCACACTCGAACTTCAAGAAAACGAGATAACAGGAACAATCCCGCCTTTTGATCAAGAATCATTGACTGCTATCAACTTTTCATACAATCAGCTTTCTGGACCAATCCCACAAACAAAAACTCTGGAAAGATATGAAAGTAGTTCTTTTGATCATAATCCTGGGTTATGTGGAAAGCCTCTGGATATACCTTGTGCTGTTTCTCCTCCCCCATCTCCTTCAGAAGACAAGAAGAAACCTCTCAAAGTATGGATTATTGTGTTGATTGCTGTCGTAGGTGCAACACTATTGTTTCTCGCGATTTTATTTTTCTTTTGTTACAAAAGAATTATGCGGCGTTAGTGGTAGCATTTCTAGTAACTTCTGATATGTAATAAACATGTCAAAGTAAACTTTGTACTGATCGCCTATAGCGCCTTGGAGCCCACTAACACGAGGTGTTGCCTTCGAACCCCTTCATTTACGGGGTTTCGCTTCCTAGGTATATTTTTACTTGAAATCAGAATAGTTTGTATCAAACGTTCAATCCGCATCTATTAACTTGTTTAATAATTCTTTTTAAAACTTTTTATCTAGTCATAAGCAACTTCAATCATACTAAAATGAATTCAGTGGCACTAGAATAATTAGCACGTTCATGAATTGAAATCTAACTTATTCAGATGTTCCGGTTTATATATGTTGTAGTTAATTACACAAATAGTACTTGTGGTTTGATCAAAGTAAATGTTTGGAATACCAATCTAAATAAGTAATAGGTTTGGGGTTTGTGCTTTGATTTTTGTCATGAGTCTGGGTATTATAGCCAACCTACGTTAATGTTTATGTATTTTTAAAGTAAGTGTCATGGCTAACTTTTGTTAAGTTTTATGTTATTTTGAAAGTAAAAGAATGATATACTATTTTATAATCAAACATATCTTAACTCCAAGACCTTTTATGTATTTTACTCAAACTATTAATGTTCCCTTGTTCATCCCTGATCTAAAACCACTATTCCAACAACCACACCATTGCCATCGTCAAGTTTTCCTACACCAAATCATCGTCATCTTCATCTACATTCAGAGAATGAACATGATATACAAAGTCTTTGCAACGAAAAATTTGAAACGAAAAGAGACAATGGACAGGTCCGAGATACATAAACCCACCACTCGGCTATTCATTTGGTGACCCTAACAAAAATAGAGTTACAGATTATTACCACTCGACCGAAACTAGGGTTCTAAACACACCTTTCAGCCTACCACAAGATTCAAGCACTTGATAATTGATTTGTGACCATTTCATTTTTCTTCATCCAGTACATATTGAAGTTACACTCACGATGCCCACAATCTTTGGAAAGTGGGTTAAAGGAACCGACTGAAAAACATTACCTAGTCATATAGAAAGAAATATATTTTTTTAAAGAAAACAATTGAAATTAAAATTGTAGGCTTCAATGTTGGTTGCATGTTTTTCGCGGGCTGCATGTTTAGTGCTGTTCTTGATGATCTAGAGTCACACGAATACAACTGATCCATGAGCAACTCGAGTGACCCGTTTCCATCAACTGGACAGAATTGGTGGTCGTGTAGCCATTCGAACAATAAAGTCAATAAAGCCCTTAAATGTAGATCTACTCAGATGGATTGTTTTTTTTAGTTTATTTGAGGTGTGTCCCTTATAGGGGTAGTTTGGTTATGTTACCCTAATTTAACGTAAAACTTAACAAAAGTTAACATTGATGTCTATGCTTGTTCTAAAATTGAAAACACAAACCTAATCCTTGTTATTTTTTTGTTTGGTATCAAAATATGTTACTTTAGTTAAATCATAGACACTCTTTGTGTAATTAACTATTTTTTTATATTTTTTAATGGATGGGTTTTGTTTGTAAATGGTTTGTTTTTTCTCAATTAATTCGGTTAACATCTGGTGTAAGTTCTTGATAAATTAACTCTCGTTTTAAATAAGAAACAACTATGTTGAAATCATGGTAGAGAATGAGAATATATGATATAGCACTTATATAAAGTGTAACAAAGAATTTTAATGGTGGTTGGTTTGCTTATTACAGTTACTATTACACATACGTATCATTAGTTGAACCATAAAAATTCAACTAAAAAAATAAACTAGTGGTTGGTTTCTCGCTTGATTTGATTTCATCTCTTTGAATTTGTGTTTGTGATCCAATTTTTTCAGTTTTTTTCGTTTTACCCTAGCAACACTACGGCTTGGTTAAATTAAAAATATGTTGCCATGAAATAATGAAATTATCTAACCGACCTCGTTTTAGTTGTTTTTACAAAACACATGTACCACACGGGTAATATAGGTGTGAACATTTATCTAGCATATTGAGTTAAATGTTTTCTTCGTTCTAAGTGGTACCGGATTTGCTTGTCGAGATCATGTTCTAATTTTCTTGCTATTTACGTAGTTAGTTTGGTAAAAATATTACTTTTATAGTCCCTCAGCTCGAGCCAACTCCGTTTAATTTTTGTGTTAAGCCACTCCCACGTGACTTGCACACAAGGGACACTTTTGGTGACCAACGGTATATCTGATTTGGTTCTTTGTTAAACTATAGAATCTCTATTATGATTAAACTCTATTTGGGTACACAAACTCTATTATGATAGAGATTCTATAGTGCTTTGACCAATATAAAATGAACATGAAACTCTATTACTTATAAGGACAAAAATCAAGTTTTATAATAGAGATTCTATAGTTTAGTTTTTCCTCATGGTTTTACAAAAGTTGAAAATCTTAGAGGATGTAAATGTCCCTAATGCGTGCAGATCATGTGGAGGTGACTTAACGTCAAAATCAAACGGCTTTGGCTTGATGGGTTATAATGGCAATTTTTTACCGAATCAACTATGTAATTTCAAGAAAATTAACACATGAACTCAATAGACAAATATGATACCAAACCATGAACAAAAAAACGTTAAACTGATTATATTTATTATATAGGCAATAAGATGTTACGTTAGATTGGTTAATTTATTTTTGATCGCTAAAAGATATTATGCAAACTAGAATACAGTTGACAAATGTTAAATTTAAATATCATTAACAGAAATCACAAGTGATGTAAATTAACAATAGCATAAAGTGTAATCATGAACATATTTTGTAACTTGCTTAAACTCAAGACTTGCTCAATAGCATTTTTCTAATTATCACACAATAACAAATCAAAAAGCATATATTTACAACAATGACAATAACTATATATAAGAAGTCATCAAATCTTTATGTGACAACTCACATAAATTGATAATCCTTCTACATTCGCATAAATCCCATTTAAAGTTTGTTCCTTTTTTTACAGAAACGCAAAAACAGACTAGTCAAAATCATCCGATACAAGAATCACATACCTACGCATAAGTTATAAACTTTCATATTCTTCAACTCGAAGAAAAGCATTATTAACATATCAACTTTATCCGAACACACACTTTGCGATCAAAATTATTCTTTTTCACCCATCCCTCAACTTCACTTCGTATAATTTTAACCAAGTCTTAAATGTTAGTTAAACTACAAAACTAACCAAAATGAATTCCACAAAGTTAAAGGTTATATATTAACACAACCGTAACTAGAAGGTCTTAATTTTAATAAAAAGAAAGTTGAAGGCCATAATATCCTTCGATCTGCAAACAAACGAAACGACACGAAACCCAACGTGATTTTGCCGCCACCACAACGCCGATCAACCTCCGCCGGCGCCGTCGCCGTCGCCGTCGCCGATCATATTCTCCGACGAATGGATCCCCCTGCATCATCTTCATCAAAACCACGTCGATCACCTCTTCGTTACCTCTACTGTAACTGCTTCAAACGCTGTTGTCGTTGTTTCTGTTGCTTCTACTCTTACCCTTAAGGTTTAAACCCTAACTTTCTTATTTCTTACTAATTTTAGATATTTTTCAACGGATTCATTATACGTTATCACTACTTCATTTGCTTGTGAGATCATAAAGTTGAAAATTGAAATGAATTTGCTTGATTTTGGTACTTACAACTACAGAAGAATTGAAACCCTAACTCTCTCAAGCCTCATATAGGTTAATTTTAGGTGTTTTTTGACCATTTATAAAATTAGTACTCACTACTTCACTGTGGGAGATCATAAATTGCTTAATTTTATACTTCAAGAACAGGCTCTGTTGTTTTCCAAAATCTTAATTGCGTTTTCTGCTCTCTGAGTAATTAGCAACTAATTATGCTCTTCGTTACAAAATTGTGTTTTTGTGTAATATCTTATACAGCTTAATTTCTCCTTGTTTCCAGCTTTGTATAATACAAGGGACTTGTGGAACAGATGTAACTCTTATGGGTCAAGCAGATCATGGTTGAATCGGAAGAAGGTACATTGTTTTCTGATTTACTCTTTTATCATGTGAATAAGTCTTTGATAGAAAGGATTATGTGTGTATAACTGTATATTGTAGACGAGTGGTTAAGATCTTTGTACTATTAGTTAATGCTATGATCCTTGTGTTGCCTTTGTCTAATATGTAATGCCAATTCACTTGTTACTTGGGTTAGTAAGCACTCTAACCTGGTCGAAAACCTGGGTTGTGTCTATGAAGGACTTGGTCTGATTAAGATTTAAACGTAGCCGCTTACACTTGAAAATGAGTTTAATTTGAGTTTGGCTGTCAATCATCAACTGGTCTTGACTGGTTCAGTAATCAGTTGTACATTTCTTAATTGTTTTCTGTTTCACTGTTAACTTGTGTATTGCTAAAGATTAACTTTTTTAAATAATATAACCTCTCGGTGATAAATTAGGACATGTTTTTTAAACGTATTTTAAGTAAACTTGTAAATTAATACAATACATAATATTGATATTTTATAAATAACAGTATCAAAATTCTTTTCTTTTGTCTGTTGTAAAGTTGGCCATCCAGGTTTGAAGTTGATTCCAAAGAGAAAACCCAACAAGAAACAAATATTCCATCAAAGATTTGTAGCCAAGCAAAGTTGTCAACAGTTTCTCATTAAGATAATGATTTTGTTTAATTAGGCCGCTTTCATGTTTTCCGACCCGCTCATTCAATATCCGACCCACTTTTGAATGTTTTTGTTTTATCTATCAAAGAGCATGCTAATTTACTGAGTCGAGGCATCTGGAAAAACATATGTATCTCTGTAGAAGAACATATAAAACCATAGAGGAAAAAAAACAAAAAACTTTGATCCATTATGCTTTGTAGCGTACGTTGTTAAACAACTCATAAGTTGTAATTTTATTGTTTGTGATAATACTAAATATTGGTTTATTGATTAATACGTTGAAATAAGGTATCACTTTCTTTGATGTCTTTCACATTCCATTCTTAATTTCACAATTCTTCTCCCAAAATTTCATCACCACGACACCATCATCAACTGCCCTACAACCGCCATGCATCACATGGCCAAGATACATCAACTTCTCATCATCCAGCTGATGTTTACCAAGTTCTTTGTCGTTAAGTCAGACATAACAATACAAGAATTCTACCCTGAGGAAAGGGATGCTTTAATTCCGTTTCGTGACTCTATGAAATCCAATTACAATTTACATGGGAATTGGACTGGTCCACCGTGCCGGAACAATATGAGCAGGTGGATTGGAATCAGTTGTTCCAATTCCCACATCACCCAACTGACTCTGGAGTCAATAAATTTGAGGGGATTACTCCCTGTCGGATTCCTACAAAATGTTACCTTCTTATCAAAACTCAGCTTGCACAACAATTCCCTTACCGGAGTTCTCCCAAATCTCACCAATCTCACGCACCTAGAATCATTAGTCCTTTCTGGTAATAAATTTTCGGGTCCTATTCCGCTGGACTACATCCGCCTCCCAAACCTCGCCACACTCGAACTTCAAGAAAACGAGATAACAGGAACAATCCCGCCTTTTGATCAAGAATCATTGACTGCTCTCAACTTTTCATACAATCAGCTTTCTGGACCAATCCCACAAACAAAAACTCTGGAAAGATTTGAAAGTAGTTCTTTTGATCATAATCCTGGGTTATGTGGAAAGCCTCTGGATATACCTTGTGCTGTTTCTCCTCCCCCATCTCCTTCAGAAGACAAGAAGAAACCTCTCAAAGTATGGACTATTGTTGTTATTGCTGCTGCAGGTGTAATCGTGCTGATCCTCATGATTTTATTTTTCTTGTGTTGTTACAAAAGAATTCAAGAAAAAAAAGCAAAGAAAGAGTCAGCTGGTGCGTTGGATGTATATACACACCCAAGGTGTTTGTTGTTTTTCTGCAGGGATAAGTTTATTTATTTTTTCTGTTTTTTAATGCACAGAAAAGCATCAGAATCCTAATGAAGATGTGCAAAAGAAATCTCAATGGTCTGCAAGTACAGATGATCCAGAAAAGTCAGTTGACTTAGAATTCTTCCACGAACATAAGCTGGTTTTTGATTTAGATGAGTTACTCAGGGCATCAGCTGAACTTCTTGGCAAAGGAAGCCTAGGCGCCACCTACAAGGCGACACTGGAATCTGGTCCAGTTGTTGCTGTAAAACGGGTCAAAGAAGTGAATTCTTTGAGCAAAAAAGAATTCATACACCAAATGCAGTTGCTTGGGAAATTGAGGCATGAAAACCTTGTAGAAATGATTGCGTTTTACTACTCAAAAGATGAAAAGTATGTCGTTCATGAATTTATCCAAGATGGAAGCTTATTCGAGTTATTGCATGGTTCGTGTTTAATATTCTTTACAGTAATCATAAGGGTACATAGGATTGTTCAAATAGCATGTGGTTTGAAGCTCACTCCAAATCGGCTTGCATAATTTTTGAGCCAAGTCAATCTGGCTTGTAGCCAAGCTCAAACCGAGCTGAACGCTCGGTCATTGTCTCGCTAAAATATTTTATTTTCATTTCTTTTTTATTTTTTTTTTAATTCATGTTAAGTTTTAGCCCAACCAATTAGCCCAATACAATCCTAAGTCCATCCCACCTTGAAATTCTTATTCAAATTTTAGTTTTGATTTCTTAAAAAACGAGTCGAGCCGAACCGGCTCGACTTCATACCAAGCCAATTTTGAGATCAGTTTTCAGCTTGGTCATATTGATTCAAGCCAATCCGAGCTTGAGCCCACCCTGGCTTTCGCTTGTAAACAGCCCTAACCATACT
>BJCM01087856.1:0-10051 GCA_018326385.1 Flaveria bidentis
AGTTTATGTGCTCAAATGTAAAAGTCTTTCATTTCTTACACATGTGTAATGTAATGGTTCAATGAAATATAATATGTGGTTGATGTTTATTAATGTTTAATTATTTCATATTATTATTGTGTTAAGTATAATTCATATGTATGAACTTATTATATAGGTTTGAGGTTGTTGTGCATAGTTCTTAGTCAATAATGATTGAGAAATATGTTCAAACTAGTCGGGTGAGTATTCATGCTAATGGACCATACTTATAGATCATACGCATGAATATATCATGCTTATGGACCAGTCGCATGACTGCACCAGGAGACTAGATCAGTCGTATGATTGAGACATAAGATTGTCTCAGTCGCACGACTGAACCTTCAGTCGTGTGTATGACTCAGTCAAATGATTTAGTCGCATGACTAAACCATGCTAATGGTTCAGTCTTACGAATAGAAACTACAAACCTATAAATAACACTTAATTCGTGGAAAAACAAAACACTTCATAACTTATCGAAAAACTTGAGTATATTCACAAACCCTAGTCGTCTAGAACGTCCAAGATAGCCAATCCAACTTCAAAGTTCATTCTTGATCGATTCCTACTCATTCTTAACGTTTAATTCATTCCTATATCGACCGGGTTAACGTTCTCACTGATTGGATCGCCAAACAAATAGGATTTCGCACTATTTGATCTGGTTTCACGCAGAATCTGTTAGTATTCCGTACGTACACGGTCCTGATAGATTTTATGGTTTATTGTGATGCTTCTATCCAAAGACTTGGTTATGTCCTGATGCAATGTGACAAAGTAATAGCTTATGCCTCGCGACAACCGAAGGTACATGAAAAGAACTACACTACTCATGACATGAAGTTAGGTGCAGTGACCTTTGCCTTGAATATCTGTAGACATTACTTGTACGATACCAAGTGCACTATTTGCACCGATAAAAAGAGTCTTCAACATATATTTGAGCATAAGGAACTTAACATGAGGCAATGACGTTGGGTGGAATTGTTAAACGACCACGATTGTGCTATTAAATACCACTCGGGAAAGGCGAATTTAGTCGTCGATGCCTTGAGTAGAAAGGAAACCGCTAAGACCCGACAAGTGCGTGCTCTACAACTTACGATTAGCACTCACTTTCCCAAACAGATCAAGGAAGCTCAAACGGATGCCTTGAAAGGTGAGAACGTTGGATCTGAATCTTTACGCGGGATGGATAAACAGTAAGAAGTCAAATCTGATGGAATATGATATTTCATGGATAGAACTTAGGTACCTTTATATGGGAATCTAAGAGACTTGGTTATGAGTGAAGTGCATAATTCTAAGTATTCCATACATCCTGGTTGTGATAAAATGTATCATGATCTGAAGGCGCACTACTAGTGGCCTAACATGAAGGCAGATGTAGCTACATACATAAGTAAATGCTTGGCATGTTCTAAGGTTAAAGTAGAATATCAGAAACCATCTAGATTACTACAACAACCTAAAATCCCCTTGTAGAAGTAGGAACAAATCTTTATGGACTTCATTACTAAGTTGCCCAGGTCTTTTAGTGGTTGTGACATGATATGGGTGATTGTGGATCGACCGACTAAATCAGGTCACTTCTTGACAATCAATGAGACTGACAAAATGAAAAAGTTAACCTAAATTTACCTGAAGGATATAGTTTCGAGACATGGCGTGCCGATCTCGATTATTTCTGATCAAGATGCTCATTTCACATCTCATTTCTGGCAGTCGTTATAGAAATCTTTGGGTATGCTTCTAGATATGAGCACTGCCTATCATCCATAGACTGATCGGCAACGTGAACGTACTGTGGAGGACATGTTACGCGCTTATGTGATTGATTTTGGAAATAATTGGGAAGTTCATCTACCATTGGTCGAATTCTCGTACAACAATAGTTATCATACAAGCATCAAAGCAGCACCATTTGAGGTGTTGTATAGGCGAAAGTGTAGATCACTAGTTTGCTGCCAGAAGTTGGTGATAGACAGTTGACTGGTCCTGAGTTAGTACACGAGACTACCGAGAATATAGTACAAATACGGAACCGTATGTCTGCAGCGTGAGACAAACAGAAGAGTTACACAGACAAACGACAGACACCTTTGAAGTTTCAAATCGGTGACAAAGTCTTGCTAAAAGTTTCTTCGTGGAAAGGTGTAATTCGGTTTGAGATATGTTGGACCATTTGAGATTCTGGAAAGAATAGGTCCGGTGGCGTATCGATTGGACTTACCTGATTCACTGAGTGGCGTTCACAATGTATTTCACGTCTCAAATCTGAAGAAGTGCCTATCTGACGAGACACTAATTTTACCACTCGAGGAAGTACAAGTAGATGATAAATTACAATTTGTGGAAGACCTCGTTGAAGAAATGGATCGTGAGGTCAAGACCCTTAAGCAAAATAGGATACCTATAGTCAAAGTTCGTTGGAACTCATAACATGGACTGGAATTCACGTGGGAACGCGAGGATCAGATGAAGCTCAAGTATCCTCATCCGTTCAAAATGATGGCAACAACCGGGGAAGGTACTGAGTAAACTTTGGGACGAAATTTATTTCAACATGGGGATGATGTGACAACTCGCTCGATTTCGTTATGCCAATGTAGTAAACCAGGGATGTAGCACAATCATGTAACGCAATTTTCGGGACGAAAATTCTTTCAACATGGGGATAATGTGACATTCGGTAACTTTCCGTTACCAAACTCTGTTAGTTCCGTTAGGTCTTGCATACACGTGTCGTGAGCACACATTAGTTGTCATTGAACGTTGGTGACTTAATAATAATAATCTATGATAAATAATTATAATCTAATTAATAATATTGATTATTAGTTGTGAATATGTGGTTCATGAATTTATTGAATTTTAAACATTTATTTTGTGAATTTTACGCGATAACGTGACAACGTGTTATATATATTTCATGTGTTGTTGGACTTGTTGTAAATGTTTTTATTATGATTATTAATTAATAATACTTGTAATTTGTAGTTAAAATTGTTAAAAAATACTAAAGATATTAACTTTTACAAAACTTGGTTAAAAGGGGGTTTATGTTGGATCAAGAAGAAGGCTGGTGCAACCAAAACCAAATCACTTAGACAAATTTTGGTGCAACTTACAAAGGACTTCCGAAGCTAACCAAATTTTGTGTTCTTTGATACTTATTATATTAGTATCAACTCTTAGAATAGACTCTGCTTTATTTGATCTGAGTGTAGCATAACCAAGTTTGAAAGAAAAAACCAAGTGTTAAGTGACAAAAACGATCCTGCAATTGGTATCAAAGCTTTTTAGGCTCTTGATTGTGAGATCTTACCATCCTAATCAACCTGTTTTTCACTCCTCCTTACACCACACTCAAAATGGCCCTCAACAAGTCTGAAGTAAAGATGGGAACTATGACTAAAGCTCCCATCATCACTCCTGAAAACTTTAGGTCATGGAGCAGACGCATTGAAGGCTTCATCAGGTATCAAGACAACAAAATTTGGTATTCTATTGTTAATGGCCCGTATAAACCCAAGGTGGTAGCACTTGGTGGAAACGATGCTATGATAGAAAAGGCTGTTGAAGATTACTCTGATGAGGACCGGAAGAAGATGGACATTGACAACAATGCAATGACTATTCTTATGACTGCAATACCCAACTCCATCATGGTGGGGTTTGAGCATTGCAGGTCATACAAAAAATTATTTGATGCAATTGCTCAAATGTACTCTAGCTCAAATGACTCCAAGAAGGACTCATTTAAGCAACAGTTTGAGAACTTCACCTGCATTGCTGGAGAGACTTTCAGTTAGCAATATTTCAGTTACATGGATCTCATGTACATGGATCTCATTTCTTCCCTTCAGTCTGTGGGAATTATTTTTGAACTTAGAGACCTCACAAGAAAGTTCATGAGTGCACTCCCTAATGAGTGGATGTTCTACTGTGTCTCTATCAAGAGAATAGAAAATCTTAACGCCCTCACCATGACTGGACTTTATAGCATCCTTGATGTATACCGTTTGGAGATGGAGAGCAAGAGAGGCCATCATACAACAGACCCCTGAGTCTTCCTGCTAGCAATGCTTTGATAGTTGCTGAAGGCTCAGGACCCACACAACCTCAATAGTACCTAACTTACACCCAACAACCATCCTGCTCATCTAGACCATACATTACCTTTCCTGAAATTCCAAGGTCTCAACAGGCTCAGCAGAGTTCCTTTCAGGATAGTTGTGCATTTGTCTCAGGAAGTGGACACTCTAGTGATTTTCAGTACTGCTTTGGTGATCTAGAGTGCTTTAGTCCAGATGATATGGAGTACGTGGACATTGTCCAACAAATGGCTCTTTTAACCTACAGAGCGAAGAAGTTCTTCAAGAGAACTGAAAGGCATTTTCCCCATAACCCAACCAATAACAAATTTGGGTTTGACAAAACTAAGGCCAAATGTTACAAATTTAACCAGCTTGGTCATTTCGCAAGGGAATGCAAGGCTCCCAAGTCAAATCTGAGAACCCTATAAGCCTCCACACATCCCTCTATATCAAAGCCCACTAGAAAGTCAACAGAGACAGTTGTAATGGCTCAAGAAGTTGACTGGAGCTTTATAGTATAGGATGTGACTCATGCTCAAGCACTCATGGCAGGGATAGATGACAATAAGGTATATGAACATCTCTATACTCCAGCATGTATTGCTAAGGTTAAACTGTATCAGGACTACAATATGGAGATTAATTCCGATATTGAGTCTCTAAATGTTTTAAAATCGGATTTTAAAAGGGTTGAATCTGACTATCAAAGAAAAATTGAAGAGTTGGAGAAAACTTTGTCCTTGTTAAAACACAAACATACAAACTATAAGACTCAAATAAAGGATTTAATATCCAAATTGTCTAAGGCTCAAGCCCAGCTTGTCTCTGCCGAGGCTCAAGCCAGGAAGTATGCTATTTCTGAGCAGAACTTCCAAGCTATTATTGCATCATCCTCCCACTCCAAAGTTTTCTATCAAAATAAAGGAGGGTTGGGGACTAATGAAATAGCTCCATCACACTCTTATGAGTCCATAAGACAACTAAGGTGTGGTACTAAAGAGCAAGAGGTCCCATCTGCTATCTTCACTTGAGTTGAAGAATGATGCAATAATAGAGGCTACCACAGGGAAGGAATAGGTAAATCAACCCACCTCTCCCAATGCTGATCAAATCCTAACCACTAAAGGCAGAAGAAGCAGAGCTAAAGCAACAAGAAGAACTGCAAAGAAAGTGGCTGAGTCTAAACTGATAATTAACCTTAAACAAAAGAGTGTATTCATCTCAACTGGATTCCAGGTGGTAGGTAACTCTGATTTAGGAAAGGGGTGTAGTACCAACACTCATGTCCTACCAAAGGATTAGAAGTTAAAGGAAAAGGTTGTTGATGAAGATAAATAGCACAAGAAATAACAATCTTCAAGTTCCCAAAAGACTAACATTACATGCATAATGTGTGGTCTGCAAAACCATATGGCCAAAGATTGTTACTACAATCCTGCTAGCACACATTATGTAAATAATGTTAAAAAGTAAGGATTCAGGGAATGTTTCTCATTTGGACCCTATCAAATGGTCCAAGTGATGAAAAAGGAAAGCTGGTTTCCGAAGCAAGGTTGCTTTCAGAATAATCCTTCTTCCGAAGGGAAAATTGCTTCGGAAGCTAAAGCTTTTAAAAATGAAAAGAACAAAAGAACTCCCTTGAAACCATCCCAGAAGAAGGCTGCTTCGGAAGAAAAGGTGGTAAAGGGTTCTTCCGAAAAGAAAGAAGCTTCGGAAGAATGCCATGCTGTGCAAGCTTTAAAAGGATCATCCTCAATGATCAACCAAAAGATGGATTGGAAGATCAAGAAGGATGCTGCAACCCAAACCTCTTCTTCAAAGACATCCATTGAACCCCCATGCTTAACCTTTGGTTCAATTATGCCACTATTATTGGAAGAACCCAAGACCAACAAGGCTTGGGTTTCCAATCAAAACTAATCATCTCATCTTATGTGTAGGGACATCCATTTGACAAAAATAACAATGTTTGGATCATGGACAGTGGATGCTCCAGGCACATGACAGGGAGCAGATCTCTCCTTCAACAATTTCAATATTATGATGGAGGTCTTGTCCAATTTGGAGGTGAGGCCGGAGGATATATTTCTGGCAGAGTAAGTATATCCAATGGAAAATTAAAAGTTGACAAAGTTAACTTTGTTAAACAGCTTGAACATAATTTGTTAAGTGTTTCTCAGTTTTGTGATCAAAAGCATCAAATGCTCTTCACAGAACATGAGTGCATTATCCTCAAACCTGGGATGACAATTCCCCCGAAATTGGTGCTTCTTAGATCTCCCAGGAAAGGGGATATGTACAAGCTAGATATGAACAATGCTTCCCCAATGGGTGAAGTATCATGCTTTCTTTCCAAAGCTGATAGTGATGAGTCAACACTTTGGCATAAATGTATGTGTCATGTAAATTTTAAGACATTGAATAAATTGGCTCAAAATAACTTGGTACATGGTTTGCCTAAAAAGGAATTTTCTGCAAAGATAACTGTGTTACATGCCTGAAAGGGAAGCAACACAGGACATCTCAAAAATCCAAAAATGTTAACTCCATCACCACTCCATTACACTTATTGCACATGGATCTATTTGGACCCACAAGCATAATGAGCATTGGAAGGAAATCATACTGCCTTGTGATTGCTGATGATTTTACAAGATTTACATGGGTATTCTTTTTAAGATCTAAAGATGAAACTACTGATACATTAAAATCTTTTATTCTTAAAATAGAAAATCAAATTGATCACAAGGTTAAGATAGTTAGAAGTGATCAAGGGACTGAGTTTAAGAACTTCGTTCTTGACTCATTCTGTAACTCAAAAGGGATAGCCAGACAATACAGTGCTCCCAGAACTCCAACAAAATGGTGTTGCTGAGAGGAGGAACAAGAACTTATTGAGGCTGCTTGAACTATGTTAGCTGATTCCAAACTACCCCTAACATTCTGGGCGGAGGCAGTCAACACTGCATGCTATATGTAGAACAGAGTTCTTGTAGTTAAGCCTCATGGAAAAACCCCTTATGAGCTATGGAACAAGAGGCCACCGTTCATTGGCTTTCTATGGTCCTTTGGCAGCAGGTGTACCATACTTAACACAAAGGACAATTTGGTAAAATTTGTTGAAAAGTTGGATGATGTTATCTTTGTTGGATACTCTTCTTGCTCTAAAGCTTATAGAGTCTACAACATCAAGAATCAACAATTTGAGGAATCATCTAATATTGTTGTTAATGAGCACACTCCTTGTGTTAGAGGGAATGGCCTTGATCATATTTTTTATTAAGAAGTTTCCAAACTATTCTAAACCATCTTGTGAGATTGTTTTAGTTGGAACAGGTGCTTAAAATGATTCTAATATTGATCAACTGTTTGTGCTACCCAGGCCTCTTCCAAGTTCTCCAAGAGCTGCTACAAATCAAGCTTCCACTATTGACTGATGTGATAGTTTAACTATATCAAGGGATAGTGGTCCTTCAATCAGTGATTCACTTGTTGACCCTCAAAACTCATCAGGTGACACTACACAACACCAATCTGATGAAAGTAGCATTCTAAAGGAACATGCAACTGTTAATGTTGCTTCACAGCCAACAAATGATAATGTTTCTCATTCATTTAATCAGTCCTCATTGAATGAGTTTGAAATGGTAGCTGGACAAAGTGTTCAAGCTCCTGAGCAAAATATGTCCAATCTGGACTAACTTTGCAACTGGAAGTGATTCCTCGACTAAGGATTCATAACACTCATCCAGCTGAGAACATCATAGGGTATGTCTCTGAAGGTGTGAGAACAAGAGGACAGACTCCCAGATGGAACCCAAGAAGGTAGAAGATGCCTTGAAAGGTAGCAGCTGGGTTGAATTGATGCAAGAGGAACTGCTTCAATTCAAGAGACAAAAGGTTTGGAACCTATGTCCATTACCATCTGGTCAAATACCTACAGGCACTAAATGGGTTTTCAGAAACAAGAGAGATGACAAAGGCTTGATTATCAATAACAAGGCAAGACTGGTGGTTCAAGGATATGCTCAAGAGGTGGAAATCAATTATACTGATGTCCTTGCACTTGTTGCAAGACTTAAGGCAATTAGGATCTTCCTTGCTTATGCTGCATCCAAGAATTTTACTGTCTACCAACTTGATGTCAAGTGTGTCTTTCTATATGGGGATATAGATAGGGAAGTCTATGTGTGCCAGCCTCTAGTATTTGAAGACCCACAACACCCCAACTATGTGTGCAAATTGGATAAAGCTCTATATGGGTTGCACCAAGCACCTAGGCTGTGGTATGAGACTTTGTCTTAGTTTCTTCTGAAGAATGGTTATACTAGAGGTACCATTGATAAGACTCTCTTCATAAGGAAGTCTAGAAAGGATATTTTGCTTGTTCAAGTCTATGTTGATTACATCATCTTTGGTTCTTCAAACGACCAAATATGCAAAGACTTTGAAAGCATCATGAAGAAGAAGTTTGAGATGAGTTCCATGGGAAAAATGGACCTTTTCCTTGGAATTCAGGTGAAGCAATTGGAGGAAGGGTTCTTCATCAATCAATCCAAGTATGTCAATGACATATTAGAAAGATTTGAAATGAAAGATTGTAAGCTATCCAAGACACCCATACCCAAAAACCATAATCTTTGTCCTGATCTTGAGGGGGAGAATATTGATCAACATCAGTATAAGGCGATTATTGGTTCTCTGATGTATCTTACAACTAGTAGACCTGATATCATGTTTGCAACTTGCATTTGTGCATGATATCAGGCTGCTCCAAAGGTGTCTCACCTAGCTATTGCCAAGAGAATCCTCAGATACCTCAAAGGAGCACCTAAATTAGATCTTTAGTATCCAAGGAACAACAATTTTAATCTCTATGGATACTCTGACAGTGACTATGGTGGCTGCAACATTGATAAGAAATCAATATTAGGAGGATTTCAATTTCTTGGTGGAAGGATCATCTCATGGCAATGCAAGAAACAATCCTGTGTCTCTACATCAACTGCTGAAGCTGAATACATTGCTGCTGCAAGTTGCTGTGCTTAGCTGCTATGGATTCACAACCAGATGTTAAACTATGGATTCAAAATTATGAGCACTCCTATCCATATTGACAACAACGGTGCTATATCCATCACTGAAAATCCTGTGAAGCACCCCAAGACAAAGCATATTGATATCAGGTATCATTTCATTAGAGGTATTCATGAGAAGAATCTAATTAAGATGATCAAAGTTGACTCAAATGAACAATATGCTGACTTGTTCACCAAAGCGTTTGATGAACAGAGATTTAAGTATCTCATTACAGCTATTGGGATGATAAACATTGATTAGTTTGCCTCTTTTGAAAATCTTTTAATATGTAATGTCTTATGTCAATACAATCTAAGCCTTGTTACAAAAAGCCTCTCTCTGAAATTTTTCACAAAGTAAAAATTCTTCCGAAGAGGAATTAACCTTCGGAAGATATTTTACATATCTTCCAAAGCAAAATTCCTCCAAGGATAATTTTCTTTTTGGAAGAGTTTTTAGTCTCGGAAGAAGCGATTGATTATATATCAGATCTATTTTCGAAGCTTATAAAACTCTCAATTCAGAAAGCAATCTTTACTTTCAGAAGCAAAACTTTATCTTCGGAAGTAAGAATTGCCTTCGGAAGACAAATTACCTTCGGAAGACAAATTACCTTCGGAAGACAAATTACCTTCGGAAGACAAATTACCTTCGGAAATGTTTTATACTCGGAAGAGAATTTTACTGTGTAAAAGAAATCTTTTGGGCCCCACACTGTAAAAAGTAAAGATTTTGCTAATGATGTCGGATTATTTAACTGAACTAAACCTTACCGCCCCTGTCACATCATCCACTAAAACATCACATCACCTTATCCTAACCCCATTACCGCCATTTCACCCTCTTTT
>BJCM01087858.1:0-10260 GCA_018326385.1 Flaveria bidentis
GGTTATTAGAAATGGAATGACCTAGACTATAACTAAGTACCTTTACACATGAGTCCTCTCATGTATTTTATATGCTTAGATAGGATTTTATGTGCCTTATGTGTTTATACTTGATTATGTGATTATATGCTTTATATGTTTATTCTTATACTTTGAATCTTATCAATGCACACACAAACCTTAAATCATATTCTAAGGCATTATGTGCTTAAATCAAATGGTGTTCAAAACGAACTTTGAATCGTTATTCGTGGTTTTCAAGTCTCGTCAAAGTCTATGTCCTATAACTTGAAACATGTAATGCTGGAAGAGTGGGATACATGTATTTATTGTGAATACCCTCATAAATGCATTGACATTTCCATAGTTGGCATAAAAACAATATTTTATTTTACAACGAATTAGTGGTTAGTATGGTTAGTAAATTAATAACATTAAGTTAGTAATTATTCGTAATTCAATGATTGAACCCATGACTTCTAAGAAAAACAAATCTTCTCACATCTCATTTGAAATGAAAACATTATGCATTCACCGGATATAGTATGTATTAAAGTAGAGACTATGAATGCAACAATACAGTCAACTACTCAAACAAAAATCCTAATGTCTTTTAACCTATTACAAATATATAGTCGTTTGAAATGTCTTCATCAAACATAAATGATGCAGTTAAAAATTCTTATTATATTAATATGACTTCACAATTTTTTAGTGATGCATTTGTACACAAGCCACGCACGTGTGTGCATGTGTAGGGACGAAACAAAAAGGGTGTTTAATTTAGCATGCATAGAGATGCTAGGAATGATTATAGTCTATTGTTCACACTAATTGGATATAAATGATAAAATATATTCGAACATAAAGTTTAATAACAATTTCCTGGATTTGATTCTTTCGTATCATTATTAATTTAAGTTTTTAACACGTTTATATTCTTGCATATATGTTAAGATTCTACTGTTAGTATTTTTCAAAACATTGCCCTTACTTTAAAGCTAAGATTTACTTTCGTCAAATGGTTTAGTAGAAATTAAAGGCGACTAACAAGTCCATTTATGTGGGCTATTGGAGTGAGTGTGATACTTTCTTCTTCAAGATAATATATTCTAAATATTATATTGTATTAAAAAGTATATTGCTAATTTAAGATGTTGAACTACCTACAAATTGTCTTGGTGCGACGTTATATTTGTATTTCATATATTCTAATATTTACGTTCTTAAAATTTGGCTTGAAGTAGTTGTATCCAAAGATACCAATTATTTGTATAGAATATTATCATATGTTTTACTTTTATGTTGTTTCCGAACATATAACATCAATATTCAGAAATAATATATTTCAAGTTGATATTAATAGTGTAACTATCACAAACGGGGTTTGACAACTTTATTAACGAATTATACGTGAATCTAATTTGTTTATACCAATTTTAGTTACACATATATTAGATGACTAAAATGTCATTATGTGTTTTTTTAATATTAATAACAGTTTGAAGTTACACTTGTTAACACTTCACCTGAACAACCAACATATCCGATAAATCACACTAGTGATTATTATGTATTATATATATGTGCGGCTAGCTCACTTAGTAAAAGCTTTGTCTCTTTAAAGGGAAGTTCTTGAGTTTAAATCCAAACAATGGTGTAATTTGGTGTAGTGTATGAGTAAAATAGTTTTGTCAAAAAAAAAAAAGTTTGTTACCACTACAATATCAAAAACATTTTAAAAACTTCGAGTTTTTTTAGCACATATTAGATACTACGTTATTGTCCTGTGTATTACACAAGCCTTTATAATAAAATTATACAATTTTATATTATGCAAGGGATAAAGACATTTGAACTGCAAACAAACAAAGAAAAAAAGAATTGTACGCTCTTAATTAACTAAAATACATGTTTGACTAACTAATGTTTTAGATAGGAAACACAAATAGACATAAGTTATCTCACACTATACACTTATACATAAAACTATACAATACCTTTAACATATGGTACATAGCTTAAAAACCACTACTATTTTACGCTCTAACAATTAAACCAACTGAGTTTAGTATTTTAACAGCCACAACCCATTCATCATATATCGAAAGTTTAAAAACAAACTTTGTTTATTAATAAAACAGCTCTATTTTAGATAATATTTACATCATATGATCATTCCAATAAGAGTTACAAACAAAACTGTGTATTATATTTTTGTTTAAGTTAATGAATATTTCACGAAAATATTAATTAAAATGTTAAATGCAATATTCTAATAAAAAATAAAAAATATAAAAGGTTTGTTGTCATATTTGAGTTGATTAAATCATTTAAATATTAACCTTGAGTTATTCTAAATTGAGATTTTGTTTTCGATTATTGAGATATTTTTGCAAAAAGTATGAGATTTGTTTGAAAGGCTAGAGATATATGTTTTAAAAGATATTTTGATAAATTTCAAAGTCAAAGGTCATATTAGTAATCTTATGTGGTCAAATGGTTAATTTGATAATTACCATTGAATTTAATAGGCCATAGAAGATTTGGGCTGAGAAAACATTTGTGTGGTTAAATGTGATATTGACACATGACACAAATTGTAATAATTTATTACTATAGATTTGTGTAATTAACGAAAACTTATTATATTCAGAGTGAATACTTGTAAACAATCGCCCATTCATCGGTGAATACTCTACACTTTAACAAGATGTAATTAATTTTGTTACTTAGATATAATATTTATATTTATACTACTATATAATACATTGTAGAAGGACAATATTAAAATTTTTACCTAAATTGTAAGATGCCTAATACAACATTTTAAGCATAGTATACAAGTGTCATATCCAATAGTTCTATTTTTACCCTTATTTAATAAACTCTTTTAATTAATATATTATTTAATTTAACACATTAAATATTATGTTATTATAATACTTTAAAATGAAATTTATATTTATATTTACTATTTGTATTTTTTATAACTAAATACTATTTAAACAATTAATTATACAACTCATATTTATAATAACTAATAGTTATATTTTCTGGTGGTATTTTGGATAGTCGATAACTTTAGTATTTATAACTATTAACAAATTACATATTATTTAATATGTCTAAAATATTATGATAAAAAATATAATGATATTACTAGTAACAATTATTTTTATTAAAAGGTTAATAACAACAATATTGTGTTAAAATTTAATACTATATTTTGTTATGTTATTATACTTGTAATAATCTAATAATAATATATCATTAATCATGATATATTTTTTTTACATTTTATGATAATTTTTATTTAAATACTATTAACGTATTTATTTTAATTGATATCCACGACTTATTAAATATCATATATTTGGCAATACTATCATTACGATATATTAAAGAATCACTAAAGCATGTTTAGATATCCACGAGAATCCGAGCGCTTGTATTATTGAACTCACTAAAATCATGATAATACAAAAAACTATTATTGTGACGTTCACATATACATTTAAAATCCAACCGTGGCGAAGCATGGGTGTTCGCTAATTTCAATATGCAAGAACGCAATATAAATACAGTATTACGCTAATTTTATGTGAAATCTAAACACTTTTGTCCACTCTTAATTACGAAAATGCTACCACATAAAATAGCTTTAAGATATCCAACTAATTAACAAAAAGGATGTAATGATAAATCTATTAGAAAAGAGCCCATAAATATTCATTTTTTATGTCAACAACTGTTTATTAAATAATTAAATTATTAAAATTCTCACGTGTAAGAGTAACATCTGAGGACCTAATATAATAATGAGAGGCATATTATAATATATTATTATCAAAACATAAGACTAATGAAACTGATCGATGGTTAGTCATAAGATTGCGTGTCAAACATGGACCCGAATAAAACAACTTGTTAGTTGTTGAGCAAAAACAAATGGCATGACAGACAACTAATGAGTAGTTGAGAGCCAAAAAATAAAATATTACGTGTAATATTAATTTATTTTCTTACTAATCTTAGTAATTTTAGGGGTTAATCCAAATTTTGGATTTGACTCTTAACATTTTTGTCTATATTTTAATAATGTTCAGGAACTGTTCAGTACTCTTAATAATTATCTTTCCGTTAAAATAAATTTTCAAATAACTAAAACAATATAAAAATTCTTATTCTAGTGTACACAAATCAGGATGCATTTAATCCTTTGATCACATATTGTAGTTATAATAAAAGAATTAAATTAATATTTGTTTATTATTAACTATACAACATTATGATAAAAGAATAAACATATAACGAATCAACGTGTCAAGTGATAAAATAGTGTAGAAGTGAATATGAAAAAAATACATGTAAGTGTAAATTAAGCTAATTATGTACCAATTTATCTGCATTATCATTTACTTATTTTGCTTACATTGCACTAGCTATAAAAAAGATAGTTACACGATTGGAAAAATTCCATATTCAAGACGTCAGGTTGAAGTAATTTTTAACTCGTAATACTACTTATTAATCACGCTATTTTACAATAAACTTTAATTTATGTAACAATATTCAGCATACTAAATTTTCATATACATTTAATTTTATCTGTTTCAGGAATATCTTTTCACTTTATCCACTTATCATATTTTGTTTAAAATATATTTTATTATTAGATAATTTAATATCAAAATAAAATAAAGTTTATCTTAAAAATCTCATAATTTTTTTTAAAATAATTTGAATACCGAATATGGATTTTTTTGGTATTCATTTGCACGTATAAAGTATAAGTTAAATAATTGATGCTTAACCTAATTAAGTTAATAACTAGTATAAGGGGTTGTTTGATTTGCTTCTAACCCGATCAATATGTCTTACCCACTGACTCGGTCAGACATTTTGGTCAGTCAACGTGTTTGATTAACTTTTATTTGCGTCTGACCCGGTCCAACACCACAGACCCATGCCTTTTATTCCCTTTACCCGGTCAGTTTTAGAACAAGCTTTTACCCGGTCATCACCTTCTGAACGAGTAAAAGAAATCAAACAACCCCTAAGCCCCTTGCGTTGTTGTGTGGAGTGTAAAACCATACCAAGTAACATTAATTTTACACCAATGTCATCGACCACATACAAACACCGGAAAACAAGTATTAAAAAAGAAACAAAAATAAAAAAAATAAAACCGAACAAAAAGTAGACATAGTTTTTGAACCATGAATGCAAAACGTAAAACATTAAAAATAACAACAAAGTTGATCTAGGTCCTGCATATTGCAACATACGTTGAATGGAAAAAAAATAGGCGTAACAACGTTGAACCGCACGCGTACGTTACGATGTTTAACTGTCAAAATTTAGACCGGATTAATGTAAAAGTATAAAAACTATAACATTGATTAATAACTTATATGATCGAGTCTGCATGGTGTACTTTTATTCTTTTTATTGATGTATTCTCCTCATCATATGCTATTGTTCCATGCATAAACATTTTTGAAGGCAACTTTGGTTATAATCTTAAAAAAATATATAATTTCAAATGACTTTGTTGGTTTAGGCAAATATATCTCCTGTTCTTAAATAAGTATCACTTTTCTTCTTTACTTTATTATAACCCAATTAAAAATATATATATTCTACGAATTCATGTTAATTTTATTATCTTGATGATAAAAGAACTTGTGTTCAACTAACATGGAAGTAGAAATGCATGTATCCACGTGCCCAAATACGTATCCTAATAAACTAGTCGCCATAAACTTTACAAAAGAAGACGGGTAGGGAATAAAAAATAAAAGAAAGACAAAAATCAATTAATATTATAGTTTTGTTCTTTTAATTAGTTTAATTTTATAATATAAAAAACAAATGATCAACGTGTAGTAAGACACAGAACAGAATAAAAAATACCCTTGCTTAAAAGCTTCACAGCCAATTAAAATTGTAACTGACAAAAAAAATCAATTATAGATATGTTCTTGTAGTTTGAGCAAAGTAGTAAGTGTGAGTTTATTTTATTTTTTAAAATACATTAATTTTAAATTTTACAACAGGTTAAATATAATTAAACTTAGTTTTTAATTTAAGAGAAAAGTTACTAAAAGTAACAACTTTAACTTTAGATACTAACATTTCACTCTAATATAATAATAAAGTTAATGAAAGATAACCTTAATACATAAACTTTGTTACAAAATTAAAAGTTAACATCTTAATTAATTTGTTAACTTTTTTTAGTCATCAAACCTGTTACCAGATTTGTTAAAATCTAAAACCGAAAGATGACTTGTATATTACGACGATGAACGGTTATAGGTTTATGTTACCGAATATGAACGCAAATCAAGGTATACTGTTCATCGCCAAATGCTTTGTTGTTGGCGAAATCAAAAATCAGATGGATTTACACCAAAATTATTGGATTAATTAATACATTTAAAAGCTTCATGATACATATACCAGAACTGAAACAAAGAACCATTGCAATAATTTCAGATCTTATTGTTGAACCAATATACACCTTTGCTATTGTCTTCACCTTCATCAGCCTCAACAAAGAAGCACTCAGTAGCTTCACGCCACATGGCTTTAACGATCGGTGTATCGTCGAACTGATAATATTCTCCCAACAGAGGCTTAATCGCCTTTGTAGCTTCCATTGCATTATAATGAGGAATCGTGAAGAACAAATGATGAGCCACATGTGTATCAGTAATATGGTGAAGAACCGTGTTGAAAATACCATAATCTCGATCAACAGTCGATAAAGCCCCCCTGAGCCAGTTCCATTCGGTCGAATCGTAGTGTGGCAACGAGCGGTGCGTGTGGTGCAGCCATGTGATGACCACGAGGAACCCGTAGACGATGACCAAAGGCGCGAAGTAGACCAGCACGAGCCATGTGAGCCCTTGAGCTAAAGCCACTTTGTACACCATATAGCTTGCTACAAGAAGCCCAACGTCTGTGATGAGGATCTGCAGCCGCTCGCGATCGCTGTAAATAGGGCTCTTCGGGTCGAAATGGTTAGCGAATTTCTCGTACTTTCGGCCAGAGACGTTGAAGCAAACGTATAACAACCACCCTATGGTGCACAATATGACAAGCCTTAACAAACGCCCAGGTGGGGTGTTGAGAAGTTTAGCTGAGGATTTGAGGCTAGATTTTTTCTTGGGGACGAATGATTCGTCGTGCTCGAGTGAAGCAGTGTTGGAATGGTGGCGACGGTGACTATATTTCCACGAGAAATAAGGCGCAAGCATGCCCGTGTGGAGGAAGAAGCCGATGGTATCGTTTAGCCACGGGTAGTCGCTAAACGCCTGATGGCCGCATTCGTGACCGATGACCCATAGACCCATTTGGACACTGCCTTGGAGGATCCAGTAAACGGGCCACGCGATATACGAAAGAGGGGCCGAAAGGTTGACAATGTATTTGGCTGCCACATAGTAGAACAAGAAAGAGCAAAAGAGGTCAACAAAGAGGTAGTATGATGACCGGATAAGGGAGCGGTTGAAGCAGTGTGGTGGGATGGCTTTTTTTATGTCGCCGAGGGTGAACGGTGGTTTGGACGATGGGGCGCGCTTGACGACGTCGGTGCTCGAGTTGGTTCGCTCGGTCGCTCGGCCACCGGAACCCATGTTATGGGATGATGTTGTTTACAGTTTAATTCTGTAAGAAATAAACTGTATTAAGGTGTGGTCAGAGAGGGTGTAAGGGCTCTGATGGTGTACAATGGGGAGTGGGGTTTGGTATTTATAATGATAGATGTGGATGATCATAAGTGTAAGATGTTAGTTTAGTTGGAAAAGTGATTAGTCTAAATTTGACTACCATATGAGAGTTGGGAGTTACTTGATGGTCTTGGTTGTTGCTTAGAAGTTGCTAAAGTTTTTAACTATATGTTTATATATTATTTAGTTTTAAAACGGACGTAATATTATATCAAATAGTATAAATGTCATATCATTGTCAACTTCCACCGACACTAAAGTTGGATTGTGTTTATACAGAGAAAAAATAGATAAAAATGTAAAACATAAAAATAAAATATATATTTGGAATAAAATCTTATAGTTAACGAACGGTTTATTTAGTAGTTTTAAAGTTGCAAGTTGTCGTTAAAAAATATAATATATCTGGAATAAAATCTTATAATAAGGGTGTTAATTGTGAGAGTTTTTTTTAATTACCATGCAAGATGAGCAATAAGATATTCGTTTAGACTTGATTACATTAATAAATATTGTGATTTGTTAAAGGTGTATTATAATAAAATATTGGATTGGTGTCTCGATTGTATAGAAAAATAAGCTCTCATTAAGGGTTCTCATATTCTACAGGGGCCATTAATTTTCTTGATTATATATATTAAAGCGTACATTATTTTTTGATTGTTTGTATATGGTTTTGTAATGTTTTGTCTTGTTAATATATGTGAAAGTATTGGGAAAAGAATATATTATTCACTTATCGTTGTGATTTTTTATATTTCACAAATTTTCTCTCAATAAATTATCTATGGTCTTCATTTAATTTTCAGTTTGGTTAAGAAACAGAAATAATTACCATATTTATAAAAGTTTGTTTCAGTAAAGCTCACTCCAACTCTATACATGAACGTTGTAAAAATCACTACAATACATATTCTTCCATCTTTCTTAAACAAATAAATATATCTTTTACGATAATAACTTTAGTTTTAGAATTCGATCAAGGCACCCAAAGATATTGTGGTTAATAGCAGCTTTATAGATAAACTTGTTAGAGTTATATGTTAAGATTTCTTAGAGATGTCAAATCAAATAAAAAAATAACTATTAGTTTGTAAAAATGTTCAACTTTTTACTTCGTTTAAGGATCTTGAGTTATATATTTGTATTTTTATCGACTGCTATGACTATTTATCTTCACGTATTAATTCATTCCATGGTCTTAATTTGGAAAGCTTAAGTACCCATGATTCGTAGAGTAAAAATAATTTAAATAGAAAACTAGAGAAAACATACCATACCTATGAACTTTGTAAACGAAACCTTAATTTGATTTTATTTTCTTCTTCAAATGATTCTTTGTAGTGTATTAATTACTATAGTTTTCTAGGCTAATGTGGCTTCAACAGTGCAATATGAAGGATTAATCAATGTGAAAACTTTTAAATATTTCTATGTATCTTTGGACATTCATCTTTAGGATAAGAACGTAAAGAAAATTTTAAAAATTAAACTTGATATAAGTTAAAAAAATTATTTATAAACGTTATTAACCTTTTTTATTTTCAACTGCATTTAGTTAGATGATATTTAACCATCTGTTTTGGAGATTCATCTCTAGAAGGATAAGAAAGTAAGGAGAATTTTAAAAAATTAAACTGCTATAAGTTTAAAAACGTTATCAACCTTTTTTTTATTTTCAACTATATTTAATTAGATGATATTAACCATCTATTCTTTCGAGTTACGTAATAATATATGGAATATGATAATGCTATTAAATTTGTTAACTTATATTTTATTATAACTAGCATTTTTACCCGTCGCGTGTTATCGCGACACCATACGTTGTGTGATAATGTATAAATTACAATCGACCCGATTCGTTTTCGAACTATATTTACATCAATATGTAGGGTGACTAGAATTTATACCGTTGAATGAAAACGTATTATGTTAGACCCAACGTTTTTTAAAACAAAACATATGTTGAAACATTTATGCAGGATCGTTGAAGGGGGTCAGTTACAACATAACAACACAAAGAGGAGATTAATTAAAACTTAATCAAACAGTAAACTGAATTAACCAATGTAAGACACTAAGAACACAAGTAATATAAGAGACAGAACACAAAGAACACAAGTATATGGTTTTCAAAAATGCAGTATATTGCTTTCTCTATGTTCTATTACAAGTGCTACAAAGCATGAAAGAAAGATACAAGAACATGAGATACTTATACTACATCCTATAGCCGGCTATACTTTGAAAGCCAGCTGGATACAATTGACTAGACAGATTGCCTTTTGACTTGTGACTATGACATGCCATAGCTCACATCCTTATCTATTACAAAAAGGATAACGTACATAAAGTAGAAAGTTACAAACTCAAGACCTCAATGTACAGTTACCAAAAGCATGGACCTTTTCACCAACTCATGTAAGTTGGTGACCTTACAGAAGTGCAACGGAAAGGTGTCCAACTTTATGGAAAAGTACATCAGATAAAGCATGTACTAAAAGTCTTCGGAAGAAAT
>BJCM01087866.1:6606-19517 GCA_018326385.1 Flaveria bidentis
GAATGTTAATTAATATTATTAGTAGTTAGTAATTAAGATAATTATTTAATATGAGAGAGATGCGAGAAAATTTTATTGAGTAAAATTATGATATTGCCACGTGACACCTTTACTATTTTTATTTATAGTAAAAAAATTCAAGAAATTGTAAGTATAATGAATGGAAAGTTAATCTTGTGACAAGAATTCAAACATCCACCTGCATACTTTTTTAACGATGACTTTTACTATTAAATATCATATAATTTTATATTATAAAAATTTAAACGCAAATCATATTTACGACGGACAATTACTAATATCACTAGGTTATATGTCAATGGGCATCCATCACTCTATCTACTTCTAATATGTCAGATATTTTAGTGTAATGAGATTGATTAATAACCAACGTGATTATAATTTCGATTAAACAAATTAGAGATGCAAAGTGCATGTTTGTTTGTCTTCGATATTTGAAAATCTTTTTAGGGGAGAAACCCCTAAGCAATGAGGGTTTCAAAAGGGTAACACCCCCTTGGCGGGGGTCCAAGGGGCTGGCTAGGGTCAAGCTGCTAGGTTAACCGAGAAATTTGTTATTTTGGTAAAAATGTCTTCATTAAAAAATGTGGTGAAATTTGAGTTGAAAAATACGTATTTTTTATTGGTTATTTAAAATAAAAAATAAAAAATAAAAAATAATTAAACTGCCAAATGACAGTTTTCCCGGTTTTTCCCTTCAAATCGAATTGGATTATCAAGGTTGGTCAGTTTTCTCTCGAATTCTTCTTCTTCTAGTTCATGAAATTCACACAACACAATATATTAATTATTGATTTTGTCTAAGTTGTATCCGATTGATTTATTCGGATCAATCATCGAATAATTTTGATTTGAAAATGATTTTTACAACTCTTAGATTATCTAAGTTTGATTTCAACTATTCTACATGATATACACAATTTTTTGTTAAAAAACACAAACTTAATTGAGACATCGTCATTAGGTGTTGTGAACGCAAAATTAGTTAAAATAATATATTTAAGCGTCAATTATAGTATTGGCTAAATTATTAAATTCGATATATGGATTCTCCAAGTTTATGGTAGCCATTAGTTATTTTCTTTGTCGTTAACTTTAAACTTTATTTTTATTTTATTTTATTATATTATTGTTCCAGTTAATTTTGGGCCAACTCTACATGAGGAAGGCATGCTCCTAAATTTCATGATGCATCAAATGCGGGGGTTGGAGAAATGCAAAACATTTATATCTTATGGGAAACTGAGATGCTTTTTAGAATTTTTTTTAACTATTACAATATATACATTTAATTTTTATTAGCATTTGTGAAAATTATGATTTCTGGAGCGTTTAATGTTTATTTCGTATTTTGAATACATGTTTCAAACCTTAGTTAGGTATTTTGTTGACACAATTTGCACATAAAATAGGATATATTTTTTATACATAACTAAGAGCTAAATACGTTTTACGTCCCTATGGTTTCATATAAATTGTCATTTAAATCCAAAAATATAAATTTTACCATTTGCATCTAAAAGTTTCACAAAAATTACCATTTAAATCCACATAACTACTCCTTATTAACACCGTTAAGTTATTCCGTTGAGTTTCATACATTATGGGTATATTAGTCAAAACAATTGCAGGACCGGTGAAGGATGGTCACTTATAACACAACAACACAAAAAGGAGAACAAACTAAATTTAATCAAACAATAAACTGGATTAACTACAATAGAAGAGACTAAGAACACAAGTAAGTAAGAGACAAAACAATAGAACAAGATACACACGTATATGGTTTTCAAATTACAGTATATTGCTTTCTCAAGTTCTATTACAAGTGTTACAAAGCATAAAAGAAAGTTACAAGAACTTAAGATACTTATACTACATCCTACAGCCGACCATACATTGAAGGCCAACTGGATACAATTGACTAGACACAAAACAAAATCAATTGTAGAGTCAAAAGGCAGATTGTCTTTTGACTAGTGACTATGACATGCCATAGTTCATATCCTTATCTATTACAAAAAGAATAAAGTACATGAAATAGAAAGTTACAGATTCAAAATCTCAATGTACAGTTACCAAAAGCATGGACCTTTTCACCAACTCATGTAAGTTGGTGATTTTACAGAGTTGCAGCGGAAAGGGGGTCCAGCTTTATGTAAAATACATCAGATAAAGCATGTATTAAAAGTCTTTGGAAGAAATCTGTCTTCAAGTGTTGAGCTTCGGAAGACTTTGTCTCTGAAGTTTCGAAAGACTTTATCTTTGGCTTCGGAAGATATTGGTCTTGGCTTCGGAAGATTTCACACTTAGAATATTTCTGTTGCAAGTGTGAAACTTCCGAAGCATTCTTCTTCAGTGTACTTGTGTAGCATGCAGGAGAGACTTTGGGTGTTTGGGTTGCATCAACCTTTTCATATAATCTCTTCAAGAATTACAAAATAAAAAAACAACCATACGTGAGACATTTTAGCTGTTCAGTTTCTTTTGGTAATCACCATTGCGATTTAATTTAACAGGAATGATTGGTTAACATTTCTTTCATTTCATCAAAAAATACACATTTGGACATCCTATTAGATAAAATAAAATATAACGATAACTATCTAAATGTGACTTAATTTAACTTTATAAAACATATAATAAAAATATATATTAATTAACAAATAAGTCATATAACACAAATTATTTGAATCATAACCATAAAAGACAGATTATCATAAAAATATAAGAACAATTAATAATAACCATAATAATCATAAAACATTAATTATCGTAACCATAATTAAACTTTAAAACAAAACAAAACGGTCAAAAGTAACATGATTACTAAACCAAAATACATTAACAAGACAAAAACAACAAAAGACTATTATAGAGTAAAATCATAATTGTAATTATCAAAAGAGGCGGAACACATAAAAACCCTTACGTGAGCTAGTTCTTTATTTTGTAATTGTTATGACTAAAATAACTTTCATGTTGGAAAGTTAACGGAAAACGTTATCCTTGTTAGTTAGGTGTAGCAAAATGAATTCAAATGATAATTTTAGTGAAACCTTTTGATGCAAATAACAACATTTTAAATCTTTGAATTCAAATAATAATTTTTATAAAACCCTAGAGACGTAAAACACATTTAACTCCATAAATTAATATTTAACTTACAAAGCAAAGATAAAAAGAGCTTGTAACATAGCGGTTATAATGTGTAATAGAAATGTTATTTTTTAGTGGTTGAGAATTTTAGTTCAATGAAAAAAGTTAATATAAATTTAAAAGTATGCTTAACGGTCATAATAGAAATGTTATTTTTTTAGTGGTAGAGAATTTTAGTTCTATGATAAAAGTTAATATAAATATAATACGATTAAATAGTGCTTTAAAATTTAAATAAACTGACACAGTAAAAATTACATAAGATAATTAACAGTAAATTGAGAAGGCTTAAGAGGTGTAAAAATAAAAAAGTTGCTAACGCTTGGTTCATGAGCATTAACACAGAAAGTTTATTTGGCTTGTTTCTAACAAATTAATTAATTAATAATAAAAAAGGGTATATTAATTTTTATAATGTTAATAACTATAAAATAACAAGGTTGAAGTCGCCAATGATTTAAAGAAATATATTTATGATAGTAATTAATGAGGCAATAGTAACAATATGATTTCATTAATACTGTTATGACAATATTGCTTCCTAGCTGTATCTGTGTTTTTATAGGAGCTAGGGTTAATGTATTTGACAACGAAATAAGGTATTTCCTAGTTGTTAATATATTTTTAGGAGCTAGGGTCAATGTATTTGATAGTGAAATAAGGTTTTCATGTGGAATATGTTTAATACAAGACTTATTGAAATGTTAGTGATATGTGGAATATGTTTAATGCAAGCATTTTTTTGTTGTAAATGCGTTAGATCGACACGTAATTATGTATAGCAACATTGGATTAGTACTTGGTGATTTTAAGTACTAACATGATTAGGTTCGAGCTCGACATGACTGTGATATAGCTTCTTGCCTAACTCTTCGCAGGATACATGATAGTCGATGAGACAATGTCATTTTATAACACGTCGTGTGTAGTGCCAAATCAATATTTATTGAAATTTGAGCCTCATTGGTTTGGTGTCACAATAGCTCTCGAATCTACTCCATACCGTTTGGTGCACAACAATTAGCCAACAAATTCTTACTCAAATTAGCTCGAACCTTTCCTTATGACTTAGAGCATTGAGTACGAGATTGGCTTTGCTCAAATATTAATGAATCTCGCATTCGTAGTATTTAATCAATTCCAACCACTTTCTTTGTTTCATATTAAGACTTTTTTGCTCGAAGAAATACTTTCTTGTGACCCGTAAAGATCGTACACTTAGTCTCATACAAGTAATATCTCAATATTTTAGCACAAATAGTATGGCCACTAACTACAAAATTATACGTAGGATAACTAACCTTATGAATATATAATTGTCTGAAGGCATATGCTGTAACTTTCCTTTGTTGCATCAAAACACAAACTAATCTTGAATACGAAGCGTTGAATAAACATTTGAATCTTCATTTCCTCTAGGCAACTCCAAGACAAGGCTTGAGTCAATCTTATCTTCAAAACCTGAAACACATCATCCTGATCTTTTCCCACTTGAACTTCAGATCCTTTTTGTTCAATGAATCTGTTGGGATATAGAAAGAATGAAGCTACCTGGAAACTAAGTAAAACTAAGTGCTAATAGTATCTACCAATAAAGTCAACGTACTAAAGATAAGTTTACCTATTGAAGACTGCATCTGATGACTTATCTGCTGAACTACTATGAGTCAGCACTATGCCTATCTATTGAATATCAAAGGATGTGCTAACTCACTTCTTTTGTAGATAAATATGTTAGTGTTGAAGAGTAGCGGTGATACCATCACGCTACAACTGCCGATATGATGCTATGCATTTTTGTCTATTTTGTACATTGCATTGTAGCCAATTATATTACATATTCGTGGCACGGTATGCCATAGTAGATCAATGGCTATAACTGATCCTAAACCTTATAAAATTTATCATGATTTATAAAAGTGTTTAGCTTTCATAGTATAAAATACATCACTTACATAGTTATGGACTTAAGGGTTAGCTATATTTGTCCACTTGTATTCAACTTATTGCAAATAAGTGAATACTTTAAAAGACTTCCTTTGTGTTATTTCATTCAATTAAATTTGTTTGTGTGCTTGTTAGTAAATAGCTAATAAGATTTCATATCTATTATCTACTAATATGCAGAAAGTCTTGTTCAACTGATCTATAGTGTAACTATCTTAGAGAAATATTGAATGAATCTTCTAAAGTTGCTAGAAAAACCTAAGAATCTATGAAATCTTGGATGGCGTCTTCAGGGAGTTCAATTTACCATGATCTTGTTGGGATTAATAACATGGCTTCGAACCTGAACCTCGCGTAGCTAAAATTGACACTTGGAGATTTTGAATACAATGTTTCCTTCCTAAGTGTTTCTAACACTTCCTTGATATGATTAACATGCTTTCTTCACATCTTGAGTAACTCAAGATATAGTTTTTAATCACAATAACTAATTTATCCAACATCAGTCGACATGCATGGGTCGCTAAATCCTTAAAAGCAACCGTGCATTTGTTAACCAATAAAAACTTCATAGGAAACTCATAGTGTCCTTAATGCATACCAAATCCAATCTTTAGAGTATCTTGCTCCTTTACTTTTAATTTGGGATGTTTAAAGTCAGAAATCTGAATTTTGAATATTTATAATTTCCAGATCGTAGACATCACCATTAGTACCAATATCCACATCCTTAAATTTGAAACCACACCCTCGCTTTATATACTTTTCAACTGTAATAATTAATAGCACTTTTGGAATCGTACACATCCTGTCCCCATAAATCGTAACTGAACTGCCATTGGCCTTGTTAGTGGAATCATTTTCTTGCGAAACATGATGTTAGTCTCATAGGCCATTAATCAAACTGTCCTTAATATTACATTAAATCCTCCTAAGGTCATCATAAATTATAAACATGATGTTAGTCTCATAAATAATGTAGCAAGAATATCATGACCTTATAGTTCTTTATCACAATCATGTATTAGTTTAAATATTTTGGTAGACTTACCGATAACAATTTCTACATCTAAGGGCATATCCAGTCTTCCTACTTCTACCATTTAGTTTATCACAAAATACAGTAGCAATAAAACTCTTACTAATAGTGGAGTCGGAAAGTATGAATACACAAATAGAGTTAACTAGAAACATACAATACACGACGTCGGGATTTGCTTTGCCTCCTCTCTTATCATAGTAAAATCCCTTAACTTGGCTTTTCTCAACCTCCTTTCTCAATCCTCTTTCTAGCCCCTAAACCCTCTTGAGTTGGCTTCTTGCAATCTCTAATCAGATGATACATCTCCTGACAATTAATATACTTAATTGTTCTCATACGATCCTTAGACATATGCACCACCTTTACATCTGAAACACATAATGTCTTCCGTAGCCTATGCTCACCATTATGACTTTCGCTACACTATATTTCTTCATACCATCAACACTCTCATTCATCAACCTTTGGTCATCCACCTTCTCCTTTTTCCCACCACCTCTAAAACCATCATTTCTGAACCGCTTCACATTCCTATTCTGATCATCATTCCACTTCTTCATTAGCTCATATGCTTGTACTTCCTCACGTTAATCTTATATCTTTACCAGACCCACTAGCGACCTAAACACACTTGGTAAAGTAACGACCATTTCTAAGCTACTTCTAATTCTCAACACCTAGCATAATTACTAAACATGATTTTGAATGAAAATTGATAGATTTACACAAGAGAAATATTCTATGATGTTAAAGGTGAAATCTATTATGCTATGAATAAATGCATTTCTATGAGTTTTGAATTAGTTGTTTAAACCAAATTCATTATTAAAGAGCTAAAACTTGATGTCCCTGGCATACACGAGATTCTGCTATTCTAGTTAGTTATTGTTGTACGATATATGTTTATCTACTTTGTTGTTTTTAAAACAATGTGTTATTTTATATAACAAATATGCATATGTTATACTTTTTCCTATGGTTTAGTGTGAAGTTTTATATCCATAATAAACCACTAGTTGTGTTGTTTTGTTTTAATTTATTAAACACTTAATTTTGTTTTTGTTTAGGAGCTTTTCAAGGAAAAGGATATAAAACTTATATACAGTTGCAACACGTATGAGCAGTATGGTCTTTAGAGATAAAGGGTTTGGTTTTCATCAACATTCAGGTCTTTAAACGAGCTAGCTTCTTTTTGTAGAAAGAAAAAAGAAACAACTTATTCTAGATGTGTAAAGAGAGGACACACTATTCATAATTTCAAGTGCAAGGATGCTTGTGTTGGTCCTTTGATTGAGAATGCGGTTGGACATAGTTCTAATTTATAAGTACTTATTTTGCTTAGTTTTCTAGATTTTTCTATATTGTTTAATTTTATGTTTTTTATTATACATCATTTTTGAGATGTGTTAATTACAAATTGGATATTTAATACAAGTGTTGTTTTTAGTCTGTTTCATTCAATACATTCATATCTTGTTTTTAGTTTTGTCATTCAATATGTTGGTCCAACTGATCGATTGAATGTGCTTTTGTCGAAGGTTTAACACTGAAATCCATAAGATATCACTTATTCTAATAGCTTGTGGACCAAGTAATGATGAGGTATGACCATAAATCAACCATGAAACCCATTTGTAAGAGAATTTGTGAAGAATAATAAGAATGATGTTCAAATATGTAAAATATAAGCTCCTAGCAATACAAAAACAAGAAATGAACTCAAATCTATAATAATAAACAAACTTCCAAGAGTTACACAATGAAGAACAAAGAAACAAACATATACATGACCTAGTTTTGCATACGGTTTCACAATATGCGAAACTATATGTACCATGGCATGAGAAACTACCGGGCAAAACTATAGTTTTGCATGCCACATAATACAAAATAAGAAAAAATTAAACTAGATCATATTCTTGATTATCAATACTCCCATAGGTGAATACCGCCCTATTCTAAGCTATCATAAACTATAACTAAACAAATATTAATGACACGGTGAATACCGCCCTATTCTTGATCATCAATACTCCCATGGGGGGTATTCACCTGCCGGGTCTATGGGATTGGCTCCAGCCTTTGCATTCTATATCAATCGGGCCAAATCTCTAACATCTGACTCCAGATCCTCATGTTATTGCACACTCTTTTCGAGTTTCTTGATTTCCGATCTCACGCCCCTAGCCTTGTTCGCTACCCACTCAAACAAGCTCACCTCTGTCTTTATCTCTTCTTTAGCTTCGACTTTTATCTTGTTGTCGCACAATACCTTCATAACTTCACCATTGAATAAGAATACCTCCATAGGATCAAACAACCTTATCTCATCTCCATCCTTAACCCTCATTACTGCTTCCCTAGTTTGATTGTCATAGAACCATTTCTCAAATTTTTGCAGTCTTGATGACTTTTGATGGTATCCTCACTCTATTGATGATCTTCACTGGCTTTAAATTCAACACGATCCATCCTTTCCTGGTCACCCAATCAAGATGCTTCTTTGACCTTCTCCTCTTAGGCTTCATATATCCAAAAGCTTCAAAGTTATCCTTAAAGTCCTGATGGATCTCATTCTCCAACATAGCAACATGTTTACTCAAAGCTGAGTCTAGGAGGGGAATCTCTACTAATTTCCTTAAATCCCACTTAGGAAGGGTCTTAAATTCCTTCCTTTTGTGAAAGTAAGAGATCCCGCCTCCACGCCTTTTAATCATAAACATTTTTAGCTTTGAGTTGTACTTCCAACTCATAATCTTGTTGTCTATCTCCTTCTTCCCTAGTTCTTGAATGTTTTGGAAGAGAGGTGTTAATTTTTATGGTTCTTCCTCTTTATAGAATTAGTCCTCTCTTTTCATCTCAACCACATTTTCTTCAACAGAACTCACCTGAGCCACCTAAGTCATTGGCCTCTCATCAACTATATAAAACTTTGGCTCACAATCATAGTCCACTAACTATTCCTCCACTTCTTCCTCCTTATCAATTAAGTTTAGCTCAACATGCCCTTTCTCTCCTCTTTGACCCTCATCCCTTATCGCCTCATTTCTTGTAAGATTAATGTCTAAGTCAAAGCCCAATGAATCCCACCTCAAAAACTTGATCAACATCTTTTTCATCACATACTCCTTCACCACTAACTCCTACAACACCTATACTAGCTTCAAAACTACCACTAACTTTATCACCTCCTACACTACTTCCACTAAATCCAAAGATTCTAGCACTACTTCCACTAGCACTAGAAGTTCCAACTCTACTACTTCTAGCTCCCAATCCTCCTACACTACTCATACATACTCCCAATGTTTTATGAATAAAAGGGAACTTGGATGCATCCGTCATTTCCCTGATTTTCTTAGCACTTATTACATCATTAGCACCAGAAAACCTCCTCAGATCATTAACTTCCTCCAAAAACCTTCTGATCAAATCCTGTTGGCTCAAAATTACTTTCTTCATTTCATCTATCTCCATATCCCTTAGTTTCTTCCTCTCATTGAGTTGTTCAGCTTGATCTTTATCATGCTTAGCTCATTTGTTAAGGATGTGTTAACATTCCTAATCACATCCTCATCAAACTCTGATCTAATATCCTTCCTTGGCCTTTCAGCTTCTCCTACAAGCCTAGTCTCAGGAATGACTGGCTGCTTGGTCTTATTCCTCTTCTCTCGTATCGAGGAATCAACTCTAACATAAGAGGACGATTTCTCTATGCCCTTCTTCTTCTTCTTCTTCTTCTTAATCCTTAATTCTTCCTATATCTCATCCAGTTGAATCATTATCCTTCGTATATTTCTTCCTCTTTCTGATCTCTTCCATATTTCCCCTATTTCTGTCGCTCTCCTTTCCTCTAGAGGGATTAGAGTCTTGATATTGTTTCACCTCTCTTTTATGTATATGCTCTCAATAAATATGTGATCTTCCTTGAAAAATCATGCCTAGAGGCAACACAGTTTGCAAAGATCCTTGGGTTCATTGGGGTCAATCTTAGTTTATGGATCTCCAAGCTTAGGTAAGTTTGGTTTAAGTAATTTAGAATATTTTGAATGAATCTAGGATAGAGTAGCGATTTATCCTTCTTCAGGGCCATGATGTTCTTTAGTAGATAATCTTGAATGATTTAAGCTATGTTTGCCTTTTCTCCTATACAAAACACAATCATAGCTATGGGCCATCTCAAATTTAGTCCACGTGATCCTCCTTTCCTATGATCCAAACAACTAATAAACATATGAGCTATGAACCTCCACTCCTTTGATAAAAATGACTTCTTGATCTTCTTCCTCTTCTCAAAGTCGGTTCCCTCATATCTAATATATTTGAATGCTTTAATGACATCTGAATCAGTCATCTCAATGCTCTCCCCCATATCATCCTCCAGATGTAGGGCCTTAGCCACTGTATCGACCGATATCTCAACTAGCTCCCCTGAACCGACGCTCTGATAATCCTCTGCTTGGCGTCATGTTCAGCCATTCTCTAGAACTATGTGATTTGTTTCTCATCAATAGTAGGAGAGTGAAAAATAACATAGAATATGGGAAATCTCTTCAACCAATCAATGGCATCTCTATATCCAACAGACTTTGGGTCACGATCTTTTATACGCCACCAAGTTTGATCTGGGATCAAACTTTAAACTCCTATAATAACTGTAGGTAACACCTAGAGTTTGTGAGATCACAAGAGATTACATAACATTTAAAGTTTTATAATTTTAATTATTATGATCTATTTACTATTTATTATTATTATTATTATATTATATATATTTTTTATTTAATTAAATTTTTAATTAGTTTCGCAGATAATTTCACATGTAGAAACTATAGTTTTGTATGGAAGAATATAGATTCGCAAGAGTTGATGAATTGAATAAAGTACATGAGAAACTATAGTTTCGCATGGAAATGAGAAACTATAGTTTAGCAGTGAGAAACCATAGTTTCGCATTGGAAACTATGCTTTCGGATGGTCTACGAAACTATAGAGTCGAAGGATCCGGTCGAAACTGTTCAGTGCACAAGCATATGATCTTGATGCCACTAGAACTTCTGAACCCCATACTCCAACAACCACAAAAACTGAACCTGGGATTCAAAATCTGGATAATGAAGTAGCTTTTCCCACTACTCTCAGAACTTGAGTTAATGTGCATCCTCCCGTGGACAACATCATCGAGGATATTCTATCGGTAGTTCAGACACAAAAGCAGCTATACTTAGCTTATTATGCCGTAGTCATGGAAAAATGATATCTACATGATAGTGTTTATCGATGTTTTGTGTCTCAATTTAAGCCAAAATATGTAAGTGAAGCCTTAAACGATGAGGCATGGGTTAGTGCTATGCAAGAAGAACTCCTTCAGTTCAAGAAGTTAGGAGTATGGACTCTTGTGGATAGACCAAAAGGTGCAAAGGTGATTGACACTAAATGGGTTCTTAAGTGTAAGAGAGATGACCAAGGAGTCATAATCGGAAACAAGGCTCGACTTGTCGTTCAAGGGTTTAGACAAGTATAAGGCATTAACTATAATGGAGTGTTTGCACTAGTGGCAAGGATGGAAGCAATTCGTATTTTCTTAGCCTATGCATCCTACATGAAGATTAAAGTTTATCAATTGGGTGTGAAAAGTGCCTTTCTTCATGGTGAAATTCGTGAAATGGTGTACGTTAGTCAACCTGAAGGATTTGAGGATCCTTATCATTGGGATAAAGTTTATAAACTGGACAAGGCTCTTTACGGGCTTCATCAAGCTCCACGAGCCTGGTATGAGAAACTCTCTACTCATATGTTGAAACATGGTTTTAGCAGAGGAGTTATTGACTGCACGTTAATCATCAAAGAGAAAGATGATGATTTACTACTGGTACATATATATGTGGATGACATCATCTTCGGCTTAAAAAATGAAGCTTTGTGTAAGGAATTTGAATCTGTGATGAAAGTTGAGTTCGAGATGAGTGCTATGGGAGAGATGAAGTTTTTTATTGGGTTATAGGTGGATTAGACACCAAAAGGAATCTTCCTGCATCAGTCCAAATATGTAGGAGATATCCTCAGTTGGTTTGACATGGAGAATGCAACGGCTGCTGGAACTCCACTTGCCACGAACCACGATATGGCACCCGACGAAAATGGTGATCTGGTAGATGCCACTATGTACGGAGGAATGATCGGATCTCTAATGTACCTCACAACCTCTCGTCCTGATATTATGTATGCCACGTGTCTCTATTCTAGATATTAGGCTAAACCGAAAGTAAATCATCTAATTGGGGTTACAAGGATCTATCGTTATCTGAAGGGTACTCCAACACTCGGGTTGTGGTATCCTCATGATGATGACTTTGAGCTTACAACGTATAGTGACTCGGATTATGGTGGTTGCAAGATGAACTACAAGTCAACATCAGTGGGATGTCAGTTCTTTGGAAGACAGTTAGTCACCATGCAGTGTAAGAAGCATACATCTGTTGCTCTATCAACATGTAAAGCTGAATATGTTGCTGCTGCAAGCTGCTGCTCCCAAATCATTTGGATTCAACAGCAAATGCGAGACTACAATTTGCAATGTTCTAACACCCCTATCTTTGTTGATAATTCTGCTGCAATTGCTGTCACTAAAAATCCGGTCCAACACCCAAAAACTAAACACATCGGTATTAAATATCACTTTATACGTGACTGTTTTGAAAAGCAATTAATCGATGTTGTTAAAATTAATACGGATTTTCAA
>BJCM01087867.1:0-10709 GCA_018326385.1 Flaveria bidentis
CTTTTATTTAAGTTCTTGAAACTTATAAAACAATATAACTTTCTATTATACTTTATTCTTATTTTTAAGACTTGATATTATAAGACCTTTATAATAAATCATATAAAAGCTCAAAACTTTATAAAATGATTTTAGATAATTTTAAAGTCATTTAAATAAAAATTCAACTAATTACCTTTATCAATTATTAAATAATTAATTATTAAATTAATTATTTCTTTTCACACATCATATTTAATCTTTATTAATTCAATAAATTAAATTATTGAATCATTCACTATCATTCCTATTTGTTGATACATATGTACCTGATTTAGGAGATTAATGTAAATGTCTATCATGTCTTACATATATGTAATGAATGGGTATGAATGAAATACAATATATGATTGATGCTTATAATGTTTAATGTTTCATCGGTTATTGTGTGATAAATTATAGTGAACTAACTATATAGGTTTGTGGTTGGTGTACATAATTCTTAGTCAATAATGATTGAGAAACATAACTTAATTGTATGAAGTCCTCATGCGAATGGACCATGCTAATGGACCATACGCATAAATACTTTAGGCTAATGGACCAGTCGCACGACTGAACCAGGAGACTGGATCAGTCGCACGATTGTGACATAAGATTGACTCAATCGCACGACTGAACCTCAGCCGTGCGGATGGATCAATCTCATGATTCAGTCACACCACTGAACCATGCTAATGGTTCAGTCATATAATTGGAAAACCCTAACCTATAAATACCACCTAATTCGTGGAAAAACGTAAAAATTCGAATACCTACGCACATAATCGTACCTAGCCATCCATAGACTCAAGAAAACATGTTCCAAGTTCATAGATCGTAGTTGATCTTGTTCTAATCGTTCTTAACGTTTTATTTAATCGTTAGATTGATTTGAACTGCGTTCTCCTAGATTTGATCGCCAACCATTTGATCTGGTATACGCGCAGAATCAGTTAGTACTCCGTACGTACACGGTCCCTAACAAGTGGTATCAGAGCTTTGGCTCTTGATTTTGCGTGTGATTCAATCGGTTTCGGTGTAAAAATCATGTTTTTCATTCAAAAACACCATCTTTTTGAGTAAAACAGTGTTTTCGATGTCTCCAGATCTAAAAGTTCATGTTTTTTGGCTTACGGCAGAGTAGGGTTCATGAAAAATCGTATTTTTGTGTCAAAGTACCAAAAACCTTTGAATTTTCAAAACCAGCAGCCTCCAGTCGCACGATTGGCTCAAACGCACGATTGAACTCAATCGCACATCCATTCGCATAATTGAACTCAGTTGCCCTTCCATTCGTACGATTGAAAAATCCCATTCGCATTGTCCATCCGCATTTGTCCAATCGCACGACTGTTCATCTGCATTTGTCCAATCGCACGATTGACACATCCACATTTGTTCAATCGCACGGGTGACCCATTTGTACCTCTCCATTCGCACGAGTGAATAAGTCTCGGTGTGAAGTTCAAAGTTTAATGAAATGGAAGACCAGTAGTCAACATTTACTGTCGGTAGGGACTCACGGATCCAGAACGTTTTACTTATGGAAAATGAAATTGGGAATCACAATAAGCCCCCTAAACTTATAACGTTAAATGATTACCTACAATGGAAGCAAAGGTTGAAGATATATCTAAATGGAGTTGATCCCAATCTGTGGGAATCAATTGAGACATGTTAGAGCATGCCGGTTGGTGCTGATAGGGTTAAACTTACTTTGGGCGGCATGACTGATAGCCAGAAGGTGAAATACAATGCTAAAAAGAAGGTGTATGCTTTGTTGACTAAGTCAATTCCTAAGGACATATTCCATCAATTTTCTGAGAACAAACAAGCAAAGAAGTTATGGGAGGCTCTAGAAAAATGGTATGATGGGAATGCAACATTGAAAGCCTTAAAGGCAAAGGCTCCAAAGAAAGAGTTTGATAACTTCTCTTCAATAGGGAAAGAGAGCCTGGATAACATCATCGACCGATTCTACCACTTGATGAGTGAGCTGCATACTAACGGGGTAACCACGTCTATGGAAGATATGGTGTCAAGTTTTGCAGATGGCTTGCCAGAGAAGTGGGTCTTGTTTGTGTCAAATTTGAGATAGAATGATATGCTGGCGAAGTTGGATATTAATGATTTCATTCTGAAGCTGAGAGAGGAATAATTAAGGATGAAGTACAGGTCTCAGAAAGGTTCATACGATCTGAACCCGTCACTTTATAACTCATCTCCCACTCCAACAAGTTCAGGAGCACCACTTCAAACGACATTTGTGTCTAGTTCAGCAGCTCCTTCCCAAGCCACTACTTCAGGATCTGAAATGTTTGGGTCATCTTGCACCTAATATATAGTACTTGAAGCTAATGCTACCGAAGTTGAAAACCGAGAATCTCGGTAATATTTCTGTGGAGGTGTCAAAGGAGCACATGGACCTACTAGCAGCTGTTGTTCATTCCTATGATGGCCTAGTTGCTGGGAAGATTGGAAACTGCCATCTTGTAGATGAAGATTACGAGCAGGTTGATGAAACTAAACTTGAAAGAATGGATATCATGTGGGCGTTGGCTAGTGCTGTCCGGAGGGCGAAGAAGTTTGTGAAAAGGACTGGACAGAACTTGGTAGCCACAAAAGACACTACCTTTGGTTTCGACAAAACCAAAGTTATCTGTTTTAAATGTGGAGAGAAGGGGCATTTTAAACGTGAATGTGTTAAGCCCAAGAGAACAGGTAATGGTAATCCATTCATAACCTTCAACCGTCAAGAGAAACCCACGAATGGAGCTGCCTCGTCAAGCAAGGAAACTAAGTCCTTGACTGCACAAGACGATGAATAGCAAGATTGGACCTTTCGTTTTGTTTCTCCGGGTGAATCCAACATTGCCAATGTCGAGGGTTTGGATGATGACACTGCAATTGAAGGTGAAATTGCAGTTGAACTAGTCATGTCAGATAATGAAGTTACTGTAAATGTGGTCAATCACCTGATTGAAGAAGATCCCAGAACGACAAGTTCAGAATCTCCAGCATCCGAAAAGTCAAACTCTGCGTTGATGGTTGATTCAACCAAATCTTCACAGGTAAGTACCAAAGACCAACTCTTTGAAAATCATGCTTGTAATGAATGTAACAAATTTAGAGAAAGCATAGATTTAAAATTTGCTAGATTATTAGATCACAAGGATAGCTTAGTAAATGAATAACAACTGTGCACAGAAGCTAATCGAATTTTGAAACACAATGAGCACAATTATAAAGAGAAAATAGAACTTTTAAATAAACAACTAAGGGAAACCGAAGTTGTTGCTTTTAATCAAGAAGATGACATAAAGTTCTACTTAAGCTCCCTGGAAGAAACTAAGAAATAAAAAGCAGTTTTGGAAGTCGAAGTCAATTCATTAAAACAAAAACTGCATAGCTGGACCAGTTCTTCTCACATAGTTCAACACTTAGTGAAAGAACAAAATAACGGGGAGGGATTGGGTTACAAAGTGGTTCCACCACCACATGAGACCCTATTAAATGCTAAATGTAGACCAGTAAATAACAACCCAATCAAGGATCATGTGGTGTCCACTCCTCTAGTTAGTGATCCAGATTCCACGAGTAAACCGGTGGAATCTGTCACTAAACAGAAGGAGGCCACTTTGAAATCTAAAGGTAAGATGCCAATTGTAAATTTGGAATAACAGTTTGAAAATGTTAATGTAAAGTCAGGTTCAAACATGTCTATTTCTAAACATAAAACGACCAAAGCAGTTAACCAACCACGTGCTTCATGTCATAGTCCAAATAAACAAAAAGGCTAAAGATGTTAAAAATGTTCAAACAATGAATTTTGTTAAAGAAGCTAAAACATCTAAACAAGAAGTGTCCAAACCCAAACAGACTAAAGTCACACCTGTGTCACACACTTCCCCACAGAAACAGTTCCACCAACATGTAGAAAGTAGATCATGCTACAATTATGGAAAGTATGGACACATTGCTTCTAATTGTCCTTATTATCAGAACCCAAGAAAGAAAATTTACCTTTATGATACTAAAAAAACTTCTTTGAAAAGGATTTCTATTACTCCAACAAAAAGAAGTAATGAATCTAGAGTTCAAACTATAAGCCAGTCGTCTGCTTATCACAAACAGGCCTTACACAAAACTGGCTTATGGAAGAAAAAACAAGTCAAGTGTCTGATAATGAGAACAAGACGAAGAATGATCTGCCCCCACCCTCAAAGGGACAGTGGATTGAGTTCATGATGTGTGATTCCTTTGGGTCACCAAAGCCAGTTAAGGCTTGGGTCCCTAACCTATTCTAATCATTTCCTTTGAATGTGTAGGATGTCCGCTATAGTGCTACTACAAATACCTGGATTGTTGATAGCGGGACATCAAGGCACATGACTGGGAACCTGTCTCTTCTGTCTAAAGTCAAACAAATTAAAGGGGGACACATTTCATTTGGTAGAAATAAAGGAGGATATATCACTGCACAAGGCGAAGTGGGAAACCAGAAAGTTAAGTTTGATAAGGTAAACTATGTTCAACAACTTTAAAATAACTTACTTTCTGTCTCCCAGATATGTGACAAAGAATTCAAGGTTGTATTTGACAACAAAAAGTGCTATGTTCTGAAAAAGGACTATGTTATCCTGGAGGACCAAGTCTTAATGTCAGCTTCAAGATATAACGATTTATATGTCTTGGACCTATCAAAGTCCTCCACAACCAATAATAATGTACATTGCTTCTTGTCAAAGGAATGGGACACATTAATCCACAGAAGATGAATCACTTGATCCAGAATGATCTAGTGCGTGGAGTAAATGTTAAGAACTTCTAATTACCGGATTTTTGTGTCACGTGTAAGAAAAGGAAACAGACAAAGAAGTCTCATAAGGCAAAGAAAATTCACTTAATTGACCTACCTCTTGAGCTTCTTCACATGGATCTGTTTGGGCTAGTTAGTACAAAGAGCATTGTCGGCGATTTGTACTGGTATGTAGTTACAGATGATTACTCAAGATTTTCTTGGGTGATGTTTCTAAAATCCAAATCAGAGACATTTGAATCATTCAAAGAGCTGGTAACTACATTGGAGTCACTCTACAAGCTGAAGGTAAGGCAAGTGCGCTCAAACAACAGTACCGAGTTCAAGAACTAGTGGATGGAGGCATTCTACAAAGATAAAGGAATTATGCACTAGTTCACATCTGCCTACACTTCTTAAATGAATGGAGTTGCTGAGAGAAAGAATCGAAGCTTGATAGAGACAGCCTGGATGATGCTAGCGGACTCGAAACTGCCTATCCAATTTTGGAACGAGGTAGTAGCTAACGCATGTTACACCCTCAATCAAATCTTGGTGGTCAAACGTCATGCTGAAACATGCTATGAGTTGCTACAGCGATGTAAACCGAATCTGGAGTACCTCGAACCATTTCGCGCACCATGTACACTGCTGAAGAAAACTTAGTTAGGGAAGTTCAGCGAGAAGGCCGAAGAAGGGATTTTCCTAGGATACAACATAACGAATAAGAGAGTTTATAATAACTCAACGGGTCAAGTAGAAGTGTGGTGCAACGTTGATGTACAAAGATACACCACCCCCTTGCTGGAAATGGATCCTCATTCATTTTCAATTATGATGGATTCTTTAAGTCCTTCAACATCCCTCTCTCCCCTCCCAAGGATGAGTTATCAACCAAAATGATGTACGATGTGTTAAACACCACATCACTAGACCCGACAACCTCAGCTTCACAAGGTGAGTCTTCTAGTTCTTTAGGGGAAGCACTTAAGGTAAGTGACTCGTCCTCTGATGATGAAGACGTGGACAATGATCAGGTGGATCAGGAGGAACAAGTTCCTACTACTGCAAGTACACAAGCATTTGATGTTGATGCCTCTGACACTTCGGAACCCCACACTCTAACTGCCTCAGATACTGAACCTGGTGTCCATAATCTGAATAATGAGGTAGTTGTTCCCACCACTCCTAGATCATGACTAAAAGTTTATCATCCTTTGGACAATGTCATTAGAGATGTTCGATGAGGAGTACAGACTAGAAATTAGCTATACTCAGCTGATTATGCCTCGGTAATGGAAAAGGGATATCTTCACGATGGTGTGTATCGATGTTTTGTGTCTCAATTATAGCCAAAATATGTAAGTGAAGCTCTAAACGGCGAGGCATGGGTCAGTGCCATGCAAGAGAAACTCCTTCAATTCAAGAAATTAGGAGTAGGGACACTAGTGGATAGACCAAAAGGTGCTTAGGTCATTGGCACTAAATGGGTCTTGAAATGCAAGAAAGATGACCAAGGGGTCATAATAAGAAACAAGGCTCGACTTGTAGTTCAAGGATTTCGACAAGTCGAGGGTATTGATTACAATGAAGTATTTGCACCTATGGCAAGAATGGAAGCAATCTGTATCTTCCTAGCCTATGCATCTTACATGAAGGTCAAAGTTTATCAACTAGATGTCAAGAGTGCATTCCTTCATGGTGAAATCCGGGAGACAGTGTATGTCAGTCAACCTGAAGGATTTGAGGATCTGTATCATCGGGACAGAGTTTACAACTAGATAAGGCTCTCTACAGGCTCTATCAAGCCCCAAGAGCATGGTATGAGAAGCTCTCGACTCATCTTGTAAAACATGTCTTTCGCAGAGGAGTGATTGATTATACACTGTTCATCAAAGAAAAGGATGGTGACTTACTACATGTTTAGATTTATGTTGACGACATCATTTTTGGTTCCAAAAACGAAGCATTATGTAAAGAATTTGAAGCAGTAATGAAAGCTGAATTTGAGATGAGTGCCATGGGAGAGATGAAGTTTTTTTCTCGGGTTACAGGTGGATCAAACACCTAAGGGAATATTTCTACATCTGACTAAGTATGTAGGTGATATCCTCAGTCGATTCGATATGGAGAATGCTTTGGCAGCCGGGACTCCACTTGCTACAAACCATTACGTGCCACCCTACGAAACTCGTGATCTGGTGGATGCCACCATGTACCAAGGAAAGATCGGATCCCTCATGTACCTCACAGCCTCACAACCTGATATCATGTACGTGACGTGTCTTTGCTCCAGATATCAGGCGAAACCGAAAGTCAACCATCTCATAGGAGTTAAAAGGATATTTCGTTATCTGAAGGTTACTCTAACACTCAGGTTGTGGTATCCTTATGACGATGGCTTTGAGCTTACAACGTATAGCGATTCGGATTGTGGCGGCTGCAAAATGAATTATAAGTCAACATCAGCAGGGTGTCAATTCTTTGGTAGACGGTTAGTCACCTGGCAGTGTGAGAAGCAGACATCCGTTGCTCTGTCAACATGTGAAGCTGAATACGTTGCTGCTGCTAGTTGCTGTTCTTAAATCATCTGGATCCAATAGCAAATGCGTGACTACGGTTTGAAATTATCTAACACTCCTATTTTTGTTGATAATTCTGCTGCTATCACCGTAACTAAAATTCCGGTCCAACATCCTAAAACTAAACACATCGGAATTAAATATCACTTTATACGTGACTGCTTTGAAAAAAATCCAATCGATATGGTTAAAATTAATACGGACTTTCAACGCCCTGACCTCTACACAAAAGCTTTTGATAAACCGAGATTTTTATATCTGTTAGAGTTCAACGGCGTGGAAAAAAATGTGAAGTGATTCAAGAAGACGACAATACATAGTCCGACGAGTTTAGTAAATTATTTATTTATTTTTTCTTTTGGTTCAATTTTTTCTATTTTGTCTTCATTCATTGTCTATTAAAATTCAAAACACACAAAAACATTTTCGGTTTTACTATTTAAGGGGGAGAATTGGTTAGATTAGTGTTAATTTAGTAGTTTTATTTAATTAATAAAAAAACAAGGGAGGAGGACATCTTAGCTAAAAGGAAAGAAATCAAATCTGTGATATTGATTCAATGTATTTGGAAACTGATAGTACACTGGGAAAAGATTATTTGGGATTTCAAAAAGTTTAACTGATTAAGATGCAAAATTCAAAGTTTTAGTCTGAAAAGTCTAAGTAAAATAAAAGGAAAGATGATAGTTAAACTAGTATGCTACTGTGGTAACATAGAGAAAGTAGACCTAGAGGCTGCTAGTTCAGCATATGATGTGTCGGTAGATTCAACACAATAGATGAGTAGACCTCATTGGTGGTTTAAAATTCAAACTAAGTTGTTTAACAAGCTGTGGGCTCCCATCTTATCCCTAGTTAACACAATCAACGCACTTCCAATAAGGGGTGAAGAGCAAAATAAACGCCACATGTGTGTGTGGATGACCATAAAATATGAGCAAAGCACATGAAAAATGCAAAAAGCAATCAAGCTAATAACCTATGTTGTTGGTGCGATATGTGCAAAAAGAAAATAATTGTTCAAACAAGAAGATAGGTTGTGTGCTTCTTTATTGTGCGGTGGCACTAACCTGAGAATAAGCATAACCTAAATATTCTAGAATTCATTGTTGTTTGCGCCTCTCTGCTTTGCGGTGGCAGTGACCTGAGGCTTAGCATCTCATTGAAAGCTCTTAGAATAGTTTCTTCTTGTAATATACCCGTAGACCGCTCAAAAATATCCTGAGGAAAGTTGATTACCATATAAGCGTGGGATCCACAAATGCTAGTTGAAATAATTTAACCTTAACTTATCACCAATCTGTGTCAAAAGTCTGTGTATGGATTTAAGAGGATAAGTATACTGACAATCATCGTGAGCTACAGTTCTTGAAAGTCAAAATCATTGTGTGCATCTTGTAGCTCTAGTATGATTTCCTAAAATTGCTATTGACTATAAGTGAAAACAAGGATCAAGCATCAAAATTGTTTATTAAAATGTCCCAAGTGATTCTGATATACCTGTATGATTCCAAAATGAATCGTACCAGAAATGATGAACTAGAATTGAAGTTGTGTTGTCCAGAAAGTAAAATAAATTAGAATTACTTTAATAGGTTTAAAATCCATCTCCAATAAAAAATACAAAAATATGTCTTGATTTTGTTTGTTAAATTTTCTAGTTGCTTTATTTTTTCATTTTAGTCATTTAGTAGATAAAAGTCGGACTAGGCATCGAGACTTCACCTGTGAATCACTCACTCAAAAGGGTCACGTCTAAGGTGACCAAAACATTGAAAAATTAAAATGAGTCACGTCTAAGGTGACAAATTCATTTTAAGTAGAAGGATCACGTCTGAGTTGATCAACAGGTTTTTCAATTTAAAAGGGTCATGTTTGAGATGATCATTGCTGATAATGTTTTATCTATTATTAAAAGGAAAGGGTTTGAAAGTGCATAATGTCTAATTAACAAGTCAAAGTCATTCGCTCGACTGGACCATAAGTATGGACCAATCGCACGAATGGAGTATGAGTAGGAACTATTCACACGATTGGATCATAAGAATGAACCAATCACACGAATGGAGGTGACCGAATGAGTCAGTCGCACGACTGAAACTTAGTCACACGACTGAATGTGACCGACTGATCCAATCACACGACTGAGCCAGTCGCATGAATAAAGTGTGTGAATGGATCTAGTTGCCCGACTGAAGATAAAATCAGTATAAATAGGGCTAAAGTCGGTCGCATATCTTCATCACCCTTCAATCGCCCAAAAATCACCCAAAAGCAACTACACTCTGCCAAAATTTGATTAAGTCGATTTCTCTCACTATTGTGTTACTGACGAGTTATTGCATCATCTGCAGGTAATGAAAGACTGAAATCACACAAAATGTGCGATGAATTCAAACCCTAACAGGCCCAAATTGTTTAAAATCAAGAAATAAGTAATGAACAACAAATAGACCATATAAACGGGCAAATTGGTTAAAATGAAAGACATACTATGACAATTAAGGTTCCTGCAAGTCTAAAGAGTCTAAACACAATGTTTAACTTCAAGTTTTGACCTAGATTCGGGTTTAATGTGTTGAACAAAGAGCTATGCCACTGGTCACTCCGAATGAACTTCAATCGCATGATTGAACTGAGCGACTAACTCAATCGGCCGAATGAACTGGGCGAATGACTCAATCGGCCGAATGAACTAGGCATATGAGCACAATCGCCCGATTGAACTCAGACGCATGCTCACTCACCCGATTGAACTCAGTCGCATGCTCAGTCGCCCAATTGAAGTCAGTCGCTTACTTAATCAACCGACTGAACTAAGTCGTGTGGTTCAATCACACGATTGAACCAAACTGATTTCAAAACAGTTTAGATTTCAAGTGTTTCTATTATGGGTTAATCTAATGTTTATGTGTCTTATGTTATAGAAACATGGCAGAAAGGTGGACTATGAACACCAAGCACAACATCTGTGCTCACCTTGATTCTACATCCCGAAACGCTGCTGAGTTCTCAGGGATTATATCTTTTCTGTGCCGATCACGGATCTTCAAGGCTATCTCGACTCCGTGCACACCTTACATGTCCGTCCAGCAGTCTTTCTGGGAGCGTGCCAGGGTAGGCAGATTAGTTGAGCCCTATTGTATACGGAGCTCTATCTTGGGTCAAGAGATAGTGATCATTGAGGAGGACTTGAGACGGGTCTTAGGCTTGGGTGTGGACGGAAGCCACCCAACTAAGCTACATCCCCTGACTGTCCGAGGATGCTTTATGAGGATCAAGTACGCCGGCGACCTAAATGCTGGGGT
>BJCM01087871.1:0-23673 GCA_018326385.1 Flaveria bidentis
CTTTACTTTATAGATTATAAAATTATTATAATTTGTTTAAATGATTTAATAAATAATAATTAAATAAAACAAGTTTTATTTTTATTTTTATTGATGCCACTTCTAATTCATATGATTCATTATAATAAAATAAGTTTAATAAAGAAAATTTTATCATATGAAAGTTCCAAAATAAGTTCATGTTTGGGTTTCAGCTTGAAAATGGCGGATGTTACAAGAAACACCCTTTATGGTTTGAAACCTAGATCTTTTTGGGGGGTGTTTGATTGTTTGTTACTCTGTAATGTTGGGTCTAAATGTGTGATCTTGAATAGATGATGAATGATGTGTTCTGATTTTTTGGGTTTTGAAAACTACAGTTTATGTTGTTCATTGTTGTTGGATTTGTGTTTTATTGGGTTGTTAGCTCTTTGTTCTTCCGTTTGAGGTAAGGCTCTGTATGAATTTTTCATATTCCCTTGCTTTACTCTTTATGTTGGATATGTTGGTAATGTTCTAATAGTTATGCCGATGATGACGGCTCTTAGTTCATCCAAGGCAATGATTGACCCGAGCATTGACTCTATTATTGATATGTGTAATGTGGTGTTGGTGATAATTGTTGGCCGATGATGGCGAGCATAAGTTTGTCCGAGATCTATTCGTATGCATATGCTCTTACAATAGTATTTGGGTTTTTACCTTGAATGTTGTTGATGTAAACCCAAATCTGAATATGGTTTGATTGTGATGAGTGTAGGAAGAATTATTCTATGGGTTGGTTGGCGAAGGCCTCTGATCACTTACAATTTCTCATGACGGTTTATAAGCAATAAAAAAAGCATGGGAGACTTCGTTGTTTTGGCGTGGCAAATGACAATTTGCAGCCACAACAAGCTGCATATTCTAAGCCTTGTGATCGCTACTGTGTGGTAAAAGGCGCAACGCGCCGATGGTCATCTTCCTAGTTACTTTTCAAGCTATATGTTGGAAATAACATAACAAACCAAGTAGTAGGGAGTAATCTCACGAGGTCTGTTTAGGAATAGAAGACCCTCGCTCACGGCTCTCACGGATATGAGGATGTAAAATCCCTCGGATTACTTTGGATTAAGTATCGTTCTACAATTCAACTCTCTGAATTGAAAGAATTGATATAATATTTTGTTCTTCTCTACTTGTATTAATAAAATCTTTCCATGAAAAAAATTTAATTTTAACTTTAAATATGTTTTAGGGCTTATGATTCATATTTAAAATATGATTATGTTTTTGCGTAGTTTAATAATTAATAATATGATAATTAATAAGCATGAATAATTTATAGCATTGTTTTTATTAGCAAACGATCAAATTTAAACCACTTCTAAACTATAGTATCAATTATTCCCTATCATGTTTGATCATGGGTATATTGTCAAAAAATTTCGTCTCTTACTATTAAATTACATCTCATGACAATTATGATCTTAAACGTTTATATCTTTAAAGAAACATTTAACTTAGGTTGAGTCACAAACATAACTAAATAAAATTTACATCAAATAAAAGTTCTATTTAGGTTAGGTCATGGGACATGCTTCCACACTCCAAACAGTGACATTAATGCCAAAGAAGTTTCCTCTAATTTTTCACATATTTCATATTTTCACGTACACCATTCTCACTGTCACAACATATGAATCTTTAAAGTACAAGTAATAGTTGGTTTTAATAACTAGTAAAAAAAATAAAATTGTGGATTCTGGTATTGTTAGGTAAAAGATAATTGGATTTAGTAGTTTAAAAAACATACGCCATTTATTGCAGGTGCACTTGCGGTGGTAGTTGTTGTTGGTACTCGGTAGTATTGAGCAGGAGGTGTAGTATGACACCCGAAATAAGTTGTTGTTCTTCGGTGGTGTTATTTTTTTAGTTCTTAAAATATATTGTTTTGGAGTTGGTTAAGAGAGATTGGTGTTTTTCATAGAATACGTATGACATTGTTAGGTAAGATATAGTTGCATTTAGCGTTTGTTTATTTATTTCAAAACTGAATTATATATTGTAATGTATAAGTAATTGAACCATAAACGTATAAATTGTTAAAGTTTCTTAAAGTTTCACTCGTTTAAAATTCCATTTTTAAATTTTACATCGTTTATAATACGACGTTCAATAAAATTCTGATTTTTCCGTTACAACGTACTTTATTTTTAATGAGTTTTTACGTGATTCTTTTTCCTCAGAGAGAAATGGTTATAGACTGCGAGTGGCATCGTGGAATGTAGGCACCCTTACTAGTAAGTTATTAGAGTTAATTGATGTGTTGAATAGACGTAGGGTGTAGATAGCGTGCCTTCAGGAGACTAGATGGCGGGGTGGGAGAGCAAAAGAGCGCAATGGTTATAAACCGTGGTATTCAGGGTTAGATGGTACAAAAAATGGAGTAGGTTTTCTAGTTGCTAAAGAACTTTAGGATAATGTAGTGGAGGTGAGAAGATACGATGATAGACTTATGCTGTTAAGAATATTAATAGGGGATGAGGTAGTGGCAGTAGTTAGTGCGTATGCACCACAAGTTGGATTAGGGGAAACTGAAAGAAATAAGTTCTGGGAGACTTTAGATCATGTTATAGGGGACATACCTAGAGAAGAAAAAATATGCATAGGAGGTGATTTTAATGGGCATATCGGTAAGGATAATAATCAATTCCCGTCGGTTCACAGAGGCTTTGGGTTTGGTCTGAGGAATGACGGCAGAAGGGAGCTCATTGACTTTGCTTTAGCGCATGACCTAGGCATCATAAATTCGTTTTATAAGAAGAGAGACTCACATCTCATCACGTTTAGCAGCGGCGGGAGACACACGCAAATAGACTATTTGCTGATGAGGCGAGAAGACCGTAACTCGTGGAAGGACTGTAAGGCAATCCAAGCAGAGACTGTAATGACTCAACATCATATGTTGGTGGCTGATCTTCACGTGAAGAGAGCAATTGTCCAACCAATTAAGATATCTAGACCTACGATCAGATGGGGCCAGCTCAAAGACGAAAAGATTACCACCTTTACAGATAAGGTCATACCAATGATCCAAATTGGGCCACAGAAAGACGCAAAACAAATGTGGGAAGATATGACAACTACAGTTATGCATGCAACTAAAGAAACTCTTAGACTTGCAACAAATAGGACAGTAGGTCATAAGGAATCCTGGTGGTGGAAAGAAAATGTACAGGAGAAGGTAAAATTTAAACAAAAAAGTTTTAGAGACCTTTTACAATGTAATAATGACGAAGAACGAGCAGAGCTAAAACATAAATATAAGGAGGCTAAGCGAGAGGCGAAAAAGTCTGTGTTAGAGGCAAAGAACACAACGTACAAGAAAATGTATAAGCGATTAGAGACAAAAGAAGCAGAATATGACATGTTTAAGATTTCCAGGGCAAGAGAAAATGGAAGAAAGGACCTGAGAATGGTAAAGTTTATAAAGGTTGAGATTGGAAAGGTCTTGGTGAAGGAGAACGACATCAAGGCGAGATGGAAAACTTACTTCGATAACCTTTTCAACATAACGAACCCTAACCAACAATTTGCCATCGATAAAACAACCCAACCAAACCAACAAAACAAGTGTTATTGTAGAAGCATCACTGTCGACGAAGTTACGAGGGCGCTGAAGAAATAGGAAGGGCTAAGGCAGTGGGGCCAGACAACATACCGATTGAAGTGTGGAAGTGCCTGGGAGAAGAGGGCCTGGAATGGCTAACAGACTTATTCAACACTATCGTCAAAACCGGGAGGATGCCAGAGCAATGGAGAAGCAGTGTCATAGTGCCCATATATAAGAAAAAAGGAGATGTACAATGTTGCGCAAATTACAGGGGAATTAAGCTATTGAGTCACACGATGAAACTATGGGAAAGAGTTATTGACACAAGAATTAGACGAGAAACCCAGATAGCGACAAACCAATTTGGATTTATGCCAGACGCTCTACAACAGAAGTCATACACGTCATAAGAAAGATAATGGAGAAATATAGAGCAAAGAAAAGGGACCTACATATGGTTTTCATTGACCTAGAAAAAGCATATGTCAGTGTGCCGCGTCAACTCATTTAGGAAAGTCTACGACTTAGAAGGGTACCAGAGAGGCATATCAAAATAATAATGGATATGTATGAAGGGGCAAAAACGTGTGTGCGAGCTCCAGTCGGACTTTTTCCCGGTGGAAGTGGGACTACACCAAGGATCGGCATTGAGCCCATTTCTCTTCATAATAGTGTTGGATGAGATGACTAAGTCTATACAAGAGCCAGTCCCTTGGTGCATGTTGTTTGTGGATGATATTGTCTTAATATCATAATCTAAAACGGTGCTTAACGAGAGGCTAAAACAGTGAAGAGCCGTACTAGAGAGTAGATTCTTAAGGATAAGTCGCTCTAAGACGGAATACATGCATTGTAACTTTAGTGGGGGGGATGAAGAGGACACCCAAATAAGTATCCAGGGTATGACAGTACCACAAACATCTAGGTTCAAATATCTGGGCTCGTACGTACAGGAGGACGGAGAGATACACAGCGATGTAGCTCACCGTGTGCAGTCAGGATGGTGCAAATGGAGAGCAGCATTAGGGATCCTATGTGATAAGAGGTTCCCAGCAAAACTAAAGGGAAAACTATACAGAGTGGCAGTACGTCCAACTATGTTATACGGAACAGATTGTTGGGCCATAAAGAAATCGCACCAGAGACAAATCGAGGTCGCGGAAATGCGAATGCTGAGGTGGATGTGTGGCCACACAAGATTGGAGCGAATAAGAAACGACGTGTTTCGACAGGGCTAGAGGTGGCTGGTATCACAAATAAAATTCGAGAGGGAAGATTAAGATGGTTTGGGCAGGTAAAGCGGAGGTCGATGGTAGCACCAGTTAGAACAGTAGAGAACATCAACGTAGAGGGTAGGAGGAGTAGAGGTAGACCTAGGTTGACTTGGGACGAGTTAATTAAGCGAGATATGATAGACTTGCACCTCTCTGAGCACATGATCGAGGATAGGAGTGCGTGGAGGCGTAGAATTAAAATTAAGGACTTTTAGCGGGATCTGTGGTTAGGAAGGGTAGTCGTTGACTTAGTTGCGGGACCCCTGTTTTCTTCAATCTCCCATTTCGCGCGTTTCTTGACGCTTATTGTTGTACTTAATTTCTCAGCTTTTATGTGATCTATACCTGTGTGTTGTATGTCGTATATTATAATTGTCACGGTTATTGTTTTCCTTACTGAGTTGGGGGTCTTTTCGGAAGCGGTCTCTCTATCTCCCAAGATAGAGGAAAGACTCGCCACCAACTACCCCTCCCAGACCCTGCTCTTGAGTGAATTTACTGGGTATGTTTGTTTGTACAAGTCATTCAAGCCTAACCTTATTAATTTTAACACACATATTATAACATTGGTCTTTTAAATGCTAGTTATTAGCAAAAACCAATATATAAGGATAAAGACAACATTCAAGTGAAAATGAAGTTAGATAATAGTTCCCTTCAATTATGCAATTTGGTTAGTAGTCCTAGGAAATTGGTACTTTATATGTTTATGGAATATCTCATCGCACATGGTTTGAATCTACTACATGAATTTTTCTTCCTTTACTGAAGATTAGAGTCCAGTTTTGAAAGATATTATTGGTATCTTATGGATGTTGTTAAAAGTAGATTTTGTAATTAGAAAATTAGATTAGAATATAGTAATAATAATCTATTAAGTTTCATCATTCTAATAATTTTTTTCGATTATAAATATATCATAATTTAAACACGAAAATGATAGAACCCTGCATAACAACTAACAACGACTTTTTCGTCTTTATTTGTTTAACTTTGATTGAAATTAAAAGAATTTTTAAACAAACGGATTTTCTTTTCTTTGTTAGTCCGTTCGAAATTGAATGTGGTTTTGACACCATTTAAAAGAGACAATATATTATTTAAATGAATTAAAGTCTAAATATCATCATTTATCATTAGATAATACAAACAACCAACATTTTTAGAGTAAACAACAATATCGTCGGGACTAGCAAGATGTTTTTTAATAAATTGGACTCAAGTTCTTCGAATTAATAAGTATACAAGGACAAACAAATGAATCCTAACAACAAACATAAACACACATTTGTGAATGTAGATAATGGGATATGCATTTACATTCGTTTATCTAACTAACTTAACAAAATTTTGTATCCGTACCAATCCGTTTATCAATAAATGAACATAAATAAACTAACCTGTTCAAAGGATAATGTTATATCATACTAATAGATATAAGTACCGAGTCATAAGATATTTGAACCTAATTTAAATGGTTAATCTAAATAGCTGTTAATTGATACCAAAAAGATATTTGTATTCGTGTTAATTTGTGTGATTTCGTTTGCATATCGTTTCTCCATTTACTTTCGTTCATACCTTTTGTATTAATCATATATCGAAGTTGACGTCTCTTAAGAAAAACTTTCAAATTTTTCTTGAAGTGCAAGAAACGTGCGGGATTAAACTTTGCACTTTGCAGAAGAAAATTAAGAAGAAAAAAAAGAAGAAAAACAATAAATGTTTTATTACTTTTCAAAATCAATAATATTATAATATAATACACTGTCTAATCTTGTAAACGCGCCTTGTTGACCATAGACGCTGCAAAGTACAGCCCCACCCCCAATGTTTCTAAAGAAAATATTATAATTTAAACAACCATCGATTCACAGAATCGCAGGTTTCTTATTATTTGATTTTTGTTCGTTAATGGCTTCCTCAACTTAGCAAACAGCATGACCAAATCTAACTTCTTTCGCAACATCATTAAACCCTTTCATTCCACTTCAAATAAAGGTGAACAAATCAATTCTCCTTTCAAGATTTCGTCTAAATTTGCTGTTTTGATGTGTTCTAATACATGGGGTTTTCGATTTGATGCTCTGTTTTTCTAAAGATTGCGTTTTTCTTGTTGGTTTTTGACTTGTTGATCAGGAGGTCAAGAAGAAGAGTTGAGTGATATTACTGCTCACGAACAGAAAGTTTTCACTTTTGAAACCCTAGTTTCTGCAACAAGAAATTTCCACCCTGATAATAAGCTTGGTCAAGGGGGTTTTGGCCCTGTTTTCAAGGTTCGTTTCTCTTTAAAACCCTTATTGTTCACCATTGATAATTGGGGGTATCTGCATATATTATTGAATGAGCAATTCCCTGCAATTTCTGTAAACGTGATAACTTGTGTTCGAAAAGCATTCATTCTTGCCGAATTGTTGTTTGATTGTAGTGGGAAATCATGTTTGACTGTTGTCAGGTTTGATCAGCGTTTGAAGCCTTTGTATTGGCATTTTGTTGTTGAAAAATTAGCATTAGTGCGATGAATTAATAAATAAGTGTTATTTTTCAACATTTTTAGGTCAAATGCTCTGTTTTGTGCTGTTGTCTGCAAACTGTAGAATAACATGATGGTTCAATATGCTAACCAGTCAAAAGAAGCAGAAATCATCGATTAGAAACACAATGTGCATCGCTTAGGAGTCCAGTTTTATTGCAATTTGATAATGTAATCGTATTAGAATGTACCTCTGTTTTGCTTTGTAGGGTAAATTGGCCAATGGGCAGGAGATTGCTGTGAAGAAGTTGGCACACACTTCAAATCAGGGGAAAAGGGAGTTTGTAAATGAAGCCAAACTATTGGCACGCGTACAGCATCGTAACGTTGTGAGCTTGTTAGGGTATTGTGTGTCCCCAGAGAAGCTCTTGGTGTATGAATATGTAGCTAATGAGAGCTTAGACAAGCTTCTTTTCAGTAAGCTCTCGTTTCTCTATATTGATATTGAATCTTGACTGAATTTCCGTTTCTTTACTTATTGACAAATGATAATGATGATGATGATGATGATTGTGTAGAATCTAGAACGCGTGACACATTGGATTGGAAACATAGGCATGACATCATTTCTGGTATAGCACGAGGCTTGGCTTACCTTCATGAAGATGCACACGATTGCATCATCCATAGAGATATAAAAGCTAGTAACATTTTACTAGACGAAAATTGGGTACCCAAAATCGCTGATTTTGGCATGGCCAAGCTCTTCCCTGAAGACCAAACTCATGTGAACACTCGTATAGCGGGTACCAAGTAAGTTTTTCCACAAATTAGTCATGATCAGGCCTTTCATGCCGCGTAGACCTTCGAAATTCAATGCAAGTTCTCCTTTTTTTTATTTTATAATATAGTGGATATATGGCGCCCGAGTATGTCATGCATGGGAATTTATCCATCAAGGCAGACGTATATAGCTTTGGTGTGGTGGTTCTAGAGCTTGTTAGTGGTCAAAAGAACTATACTTTTGACCTCGATCCCGATTGTGCAAATCTTCTTGATTGGGTATGAACTTTGGACGTTTTGCAAGCTCGAATAACAAAAATCAGTAGGAATTATAAATCAGCTGTTTTTAACTGTTTACAGGCATACAAGATGTACAAGAAGGGCAAAGGGCTTGAAATACTAGAGCCCATACTGGCTTCTACAGCTAACCCTGATCAAGTAGCCACTTGTATAAAGATTGGACTGTTATGCACCCAATTTGATCACAATACACGCCCCACAATGAGCCGTGTGGTGCTGATGCTATCCAGGAAGCCAGGCACGCTCGAAGAACCGACTCCACCCGGATACCTGGGTTCAAGACGCCGAAGGTCTGGTGGGCCCGCCACATCTTCATCTTCAGATGGGATGTCTCGTGGGTCAAATTCTCAATCTAGGTCCACCAACAGCACCACAGCTGCTACTGCCACCACTACTACCCCTCGTACTCCTAGGCGGCATACAGGTTCATCTTCTGATCCACCCTGTAGGCGTCTTGGTTCGACCTCTGCAGGTCCACTGTCTGACCCTTATGGTAAACGCCCAATGCGGGAGTAGATTGTTAGTGTACAATGTAGGAAATTAGTGCTTATTCTTTTTGTACAGATCTACTAGTGTAGAATTTGGGAGATTGATGTGAGGATTATAGAAAGACTGAAAGAGCATAGGGGATGAACTTTTAATTGAACATTTAATTAATTATACTTAAATTGTTCTTTTAGACTCGCCTTTTATCGTAGCGAGTTTATAATATATTAGTATGTGACTTGTTATACTATAAAATATATTGTAGCCGGTTATTATTGAAATAAAAAATACATAACTGAATCAAAACCAAGTGTGACATAAAATTATTGTTTTCCTTTCTTGTCGCTCAACAAACATTAAATAAGTTTCTAAGAGTAAGTGATGAGTTACTACTAAATACTATTATCATGCGACTCTCAAGTGAGGATATAATATTCTTTAACACTAGTTAAATGTCTTTTCCTTTGAGGACCTCATGAATTTGTATGAAGTTATCGGTGGCTCCAAGAAGATTTATCAAGCTGTTGTTCTAATAACAATGTGGAATATCTGGCATGCAAGAAATGAGTTAGTTAATAATAAATAAACATTTTTTGGTGACGAATGTTCTGGTGGGAATCAAATGGTCTCATTTCTCTGGATTGTCAATGGATCTCGAATGTTAGATATCAATTAGTAAAATTGATGTTCGTTTAATCGTAAGTTGTAATATGTAATTTGTTTTTTTGATGATTGTTGGATTTGGTGATTGTACAGTTTGTTTCGCAATAAAAGTCCCATTTTACCATTCAAAAGAATTTTTTTTTAAATGTCGGTCATCTCTTTTAGCACTATCCTGTCAAGCTTGTCTCCTCAAAAGTTCAACCGATCCATTGGGATGATTCTAGAGGTGTTCATGTTCCATTTAGCATGTTTCAAACTAAAACACAGGTATACAACAGAATTTCATTTCGGTACATCAAATGTGACGTTACATCAAATAATTAATCTAAAGCATTGTTTACTCTATCTTATTTACCATGGACGGTGTACTATTATCCACACAACTTTTGTTTAAACATATATAGTTATACAATTCACTTTAAGTCAAAAGTAGTTATTAGCAGTAAACAAACATTTATTTATATCATTATCCAATTTCAAAACTTTTCAATTATAATGTGCCACCTAGGTTTGAGTCTAAGGAGTGACAATTTGCTGCTTTTTTTAAAAGAAAAACACGCTTTTAGATTTTTTATACGTTTTTTTCTTGTGTTTTACTTCGTGTCTTAGTTAGGAAGAAACGATTCATCGCAACGCGCAATATTAATTTCATGAAATGAAGATGGTATGATTTTTAAAGATTGAAAGATTTATTTACTTTTTATTTTATTTTATTAACTTCTCTCATTTTTTTTTCTCATCTCTATTTTCCTAGTAATTAATTAATGTTTTTATCACTATAACCTATATGTTAACATTAGAACGACTCAAGCTTAGAACATGTTGACTTTAATTAACGAATTGAAATTGCGAAGACAATTAGATAGAGGGTTATTTATAACCTTCTGATATATTTTTCTTATATAATACTACATATGTTATCAATATCTTATTCAATGTACGGGGATATGTTTACATTAGGTTAGTACATCGTGTATTACACGAGTTGAATAAATAAAATATTAAATAGTTATTAATTAAAAATAATAAATTATAAAACGAACTTTTGATATAATATATGATTGACATTACGTATGAATGATAAATAAACAATATCATATTTTAAACTTTTGTTTCAAAACTTTTAATTTTTTGTTTTTTTAAATGATTTTTAAACAAATTGTTTCAAAACAAACTGTTTCTAAAAAAATATCATTTTTAGTAATTTATTTACTATAACTTTAAAATTTAGTTACTTTTGTTTCATAAGAATTTTATTTTTAAAAGCCATAGGTTTTAGAATATATTGTGTTTTTTAAAAGTTTAAAATGTTTTTTGAAAAAATTTCTTACGAATTACATTTTTAGAAAAATCTCTTTAAAAAAAATTATATATGTAATATGAAAAGAATTATAATAGCATTTGTAATTAATGTGATATTTATTAAAAGAGAGAAACAAAAATTAAAAATAAGTGGCTCTAAATATATAACAAGTGACATATACATTTTTTTATTATCAATTTTATTAGTATCGATGGATTTTAACAAGATTATTTTTTCACCTTTTACCCCACGGTAAGATGAGATCTGCTATATTACAGACGACCGTGAGTAGAAGGCAAACGCCATCGGGACTAATGTTTATGTAGTGAACAATAGTCGCAACTAAAAGTCTAAAACCTCATTTTTCTTCGTTGCGGATTTGATGCAACTTGAATGATTTAGGGACGACGGCGACGAGAAAGCACTACTCAGATTGTTCAACGCTCCGATTCATCATATGTTCAGAGCTCCGACAGCTAGCGGCGGTGGAGGTGGAGGTGGCGGTGGCGGTGGCGGTGGTGGTGTTCCGTTGACATCCATCACCACTCAATCACCAAACCCTGCTGACATGGCGGATCAGAGCCACCACCGAGCTGCCGCCGCTAGGGCTTTTCAGTTCCACCCCGCACGACCGCCTATAATCGACCTCTTCAATCTCTACCTCGGTGTATGTTTCCCTCTACCACCACCAAATTCAATCTCTTTGCTCATTACAAAGGATAATAATCTTCATTCCTTTCGGGAATCATCAATTTCATATTTCTTCTGTATGATTTTGTTTATACAATACTCATTTCTCTACAAATCTCTGAAAATTTTGCAGAGAAGTGGCCGCGAAAAGGCAGACGATCTGGTCCGAGAACCTCCGTACGTTTAATCCTCATTTAAGTTTCAATTTTAGTACTTTAATTTCATTACGCTCTTAATTGCAGAACTTTGTGATCGAAATTACTATGCTGGTGTGGGAATTGAGGGAAATGCAGTTTCTTTGGTTGAAATAGTTAGTTTGTCTTGATATAGAAGGTTTTGCTTGTGATATCAAAGTCTTATAGGCTATATCCAAGTTATAACAACTAATTAGACCTAAAAACAATAAAGCCTGAGATTTTCCACTAATTAAATTGTTCTACTCCCTCCATTTAAAGAGCAGGGGATCCATTAAAATGACATCTGTTTTGCTTATAATGTCAACTGGTTACTGTAAGTTTTTTATGCATAGACATTGAGGCCGAAATTCATTTCAGGAACAAGACACAGAAACGAGTTACTGCTCTAAATAAAGATCTCCCTCCACGCAATGAACAATTTCTTGTAGATTTTGAGCAGCTTCAGAATCAATTCCCTGTAAGTTTCTAATGTGAAGTGTGATTACTTCACTGAATTACATAAACTGTATGGTAATTAAGATCTAAATTTTTCAGGACAGAGAATCGTTACGAACTGTGTCAGAATCTGTTCTTATCTCTCTGGTTATCCAGTGTAGTAATCATGCACCAAGAGCAGAGTTTCTTCTTTTTGCATTGCGTAATTTGTACAACATAGGTTACATAAACTGGGATACTTTTCTACCATCTCTGCTTTCTTCAGTTTCTTCAGCTGAAATGTCTGTTAGTATGTCTTCTACAACATCACCACCGCCAGCCGTATCTTCTACATCTTTATCGCAAACTGGAATGTTGCCATCATCCGCCACAATTCCATCTTCAAATTTTCAGTCTTCAAGTCCTGCATCTCCTTTAATTTCAGTTCATGGTATTGGATCTCCATCTCAGTCAGCAATTGAACCATTAACTACACCATTATCGCCTGTAAAATCATCGGAAATCAACAACTCTGGCCACAATTCAAGAAGTAATATGCTAACAAGAGATAATGCTATAAGCAGTCTGCGACAGCTGTGTTGCAAGATTATATTTTCCGCGTTGGAAGTTAATTTAAAACCATCTACTCATGCTGATATTTTCAATCACATGATGAATTGGTTGGTTAACTGGGACCAACAACAAGGGAGTGACGAGGTTGATGGAATAAAATCATGGAAACGTGATAAAGCGTTATTTGAATGGTTACATAATTGTTTAGACGTGATTTGGCTTTTGGTTGACGATAAGAAATGCCGTGTACCCTTTTATGAATTAGTACGAAGTGGACTACAATTTTTACAAAATATATCTGATGATGAGGCATTATTTACACTTATTTTGGAGATTCATAGGAGAAGAGATATGATGGCTATGCACATGCAAATGTTGGATCAACATATTCACTGCCCAACATTTGGGAATCAACGCCTTTTATCTCAGGCTACAACTAGTATATCAGGTGAAGCAGCCATAAATATGAGATATTCACCTATTACATATCCAAGTGTGCTTGGAGAACCACTGCATGGGGAGGTGATCACTTTCTGTCATTTAATTACTGTCTTTTAGTTTTGTTAGGCTACAATTGTTTAAACTTTATACACAAAAAATTGTAATTATGTCTGTAGGATATTGCTATGTGCATTCAAAAAGGAACTCTAGATTGGGAGCGGGCTCTGCGTTGTATCAGACATGCTCTTCGTAGTACACCGGCGCCTGATTGGTGGCGACGTGTGCTACTAGTGGCACCGTGTAATCGTCAGCACCCACAGGGACCCACACCTGGTGCCGTATTTACTTCAGACATGATCTGTGAGGCTAACATTGATAGAATTGTTGAACTCTTGAGGTTGACAAATTCAGGTAAGTTTTTGTACTATCTTATGTTTTTTATGCTTTGACTTTGACTTCTGTTTTTCCACATTGATGCAGAGATAAACTGCTGGCAGGAGTGGCTTGTCTACTCAGATGTATTCTTTTTCCTTGTCAAAAGTGGTTGCATAGATTTTGTTGATTTTGTGGATAAATTGGTTTTACGCCTAGCTGAAGATGATCACCAGATTTTAAGGACAAATCATGTCACATGGTTATTTGCACAGATTATCCGGGTTGAGCTTGTAATGCAAGCTTTAAATACAGACCCGAGAAAGGTTAATTTACGTCTAGTATGTTCATATTTAGGAGCTAAGCGCACATATATTATTAAACTCTTTTTTTACTTTAAACTGGACATGTGATTATAGGTGGAAACAACCAGAAAAGTTTTGTCATTTCATAAAGAAGATCGCAGCTCTGATCCTAATAACCCCCAAAGTATCCTGCTTGATTTCATAAGTAGTTGTCAGACTCTTCGGATATGGTCACTGAATTCTTCTACGCGTGAATATTTGAATGGTGAACAGCTTCAAAAAGGAAAACAAATAGATGAATGGTGGAGACAAGTAACTAAGGGTATATATAGTATATCATCTTATTCACAAAATAATAATTTTTAAATATCCCAATTGACCTTTTGTGTTACTTGTAGGAGATCATATGCTGGATTATATGAATTTGGATGATAGATCAATTGGAATGTTTTGGGTGGTTTCTTACACAATGGCACAACCTGCTTCTGACACAGTAATGGGTTGGTTAACATCTGCGGGACATGCAGAACTACCAGGCCCAAATCTACAAACGAATGAGAGAATAACAATGATGCTCGAAGTTCATCCTGTGCCAATATCATTGTTGTCAGGATTTTCAATCAATTTGTGTCTGAAGCTGGCTTTTCAGATGGAAGAAGCTATGTTCTCTGGGGAGGTAACTTATATGATTTTTTCTTAAATCATGCATTTTACATAATCTCGTAAAAATACTTATTAACCAAGTTCTCTTATTTTTCCTTTATAAATGCAGCATGTGCCTAACATTGCCATGGTGGAAACATATACTAGATTACTACTCATACAACCTCACTCATTATTTCGTTCACATTTAAGTGTATGTTCCCTCCGTTGTTTTCTGAAATTCATGCTGTTTGATGCTTTTCATGATTAATTATGTTACCTTATGATCATTTTTAATTCTGTAGCTTTTGCATCAGAGGAATCCTTCTATCTTAAATAAGCCATCAGCTACACTTTTGGTACTTGAAATCCTCAACTATCGATTGTTTTCCCTGTACAGGTGATTAAAAATTTCTCATCATTCATAATTTCTTCAATTTTTGAATAATTTTTATTTGCACATATTTTTCTATTTGTCTATTCAACTTAGGTATCAAGGAAAGAGCAAGACGTTAATGTATGATATTACCAAATTTCTCTCAACTCTAAAAGGGAAGCGTGGAGATCATCGTGTGTTCCGGTTGGCAGAAAACCTTTGCATGAATCTCATTTTATCATTGAGAGAATTCTTTTTTGTGAGAAAAGAAGGAAAGGTGAAATAGTCAATTACGGTCCTCAAAATGAAGCTTGTTTTTTTCTTTTACTTCATCCACCTCTTTGTAGGCTTATATGAAATATTTTACAGGGTCCCACTGAATTCACAGAAACATTAAATCGCATAACTGTAGTGAATCTAGCTATTATTATCAAGACTCGTGGAATTGCTGATGCTGAACACCTTCTTTATCTTCAAACAATGTTGGAACAAATCTTGGCGACCAGTCAACACACTTGGTCAGGGAAAACCCTTCGTTACTTTCCACCTGTACTGGCTGATGCATTGATTGGCAGGATAGACAAACGGGGCTTAGCAATTCAAGCATGGCAGCAGGTAAGTTTTATTTAATTATTATCTAAAAACAATGATACTATAAGTTTAGTTAGTTAAGCAAAACGTAACATATTTTACTTTGATATATTGATTCACAGGCAGAAGCTACTGTTATCAATCAGTGTACACAGCTTCTGACACCATCAGCTAATCCTACTTATGTTATGACTTATATTAATGCAAGTTTTCCTCAACACCGACAATATCTGTGTGCTGGAGCATGGGTACTCATGCATGGCCACCCTGAGAACATAAACAGTGCAAATCTGGTAATTTATTAATTTTACAATTTAGTTTTACATTAAATCGGGTCTCTCATTTCCTCTTGATTGCAGGGACGTGTTCTTAGAGAATTTTCACCCGAAGAGGTAACTGCAAATATATATGCCATGGTGGATGTCCTTTTGCATAATATGCAATTGGAGTTGCAGCATGGACATCCTTTGCAGGTGCTCTGTTAATCATATCCACAAGCATTTCTAGTTATGTGGTAAATATTATTTATTTTATTAGTTGGAGACTCATAATTTTGGTTTCTAATTTATCAGGATCTTATATTGAAGGCATGTGCAAATCTTGCATATTTTATTTGGAACCATGAGTTGCTTCCATTGGATATTTTGCTTCTTGCATTGATTGATCGTGACGATGATCCACATGCTTTGCGTATCGTGGTGTGTAATCATAACTATCTATGCTAGAACTAATTAGTCATGGTATTTAAGTTTTGTTTTAAGTAAATTATGCTAGAACTATTATGTTATGATTTGCAGGTTAATTTACTTGAAAGACAAGAGCTTCAACAAAGGATAAAATTTTATGTTGCTAACCGTGGCAAGCCTGAGCATTGGCTCCAAAATGGAATTTTCAAACGTATTGAATTACAAAAGGCTCTCGGCAATCATTTGTCATGGAAGGAAAGGTGACATGCTGAAAAAAATCCTTTTTCTTTTTTTCTGTTTAGCATGTCATATATTAATATTGTGTTTTTGCAGGTATCCAACATTTTTCGATGATATTGCAGCACGTTTACTCCCTGTAATCCCCTTGATCATCTATCGGCTTATTGAGAATGATGCTGCAGAAGCAGCAGACAGAGTTCTTCAATTCTATTCAACATTCCTTCATTATTATCCTCTAAACGTTACATTTGTTCGTGATATACTCGCGTATTTCTACGGACATCTTCCTGCAAAACTCATTTTCCGAATACTGAATGTGCTTGATATTAAAAAGGTGCAATTAAAAATTTTCTTCCATTTTTTATTTTTATTCTTCTAATTCAACTTAGTGATTAAAAATACACCTGTCTTCTAGATGCCATTTTCAGAGTCATTTCCACAGCATGTTAATTCATCAAATGCCATGTGTCCTCCACTGGAGTACTTTGCGTCTCTCTTATGTAACCTCGTGCATAATGTAATCCCTCAATGCAACTCAAAAGTGGACCCTTTAAACAATGGTATGCGTACATTCATTAACAGGAATCCAACCGCTAGTCAACCTGGGTCAACCAACACCTTTGAAGGTCAAAAAGCATTCTATCAAATACAAGATCCTGGGACCTACACACAACTTGTTCTAGAAACAGCAGTTATAGAAATCCTCTCTCTACCAGTAACTGCAGCGCAAATCGTATCGGCACTTGTACAGATTATTATTCACATACAGCCAACTCTTACTCAATCTAACCATGGGTACCATGGATCTACAACTAGTTCAGGTCAGGGTTCTGCTTTGCCGGCTTCGCCATCAGGGGGAAGCACTGATTCTTTGGGCAGATGTAGACAAACTGTTACGGGTATGGGATTTGTTACAAGAAGCGGTTATGCGAGCCAGCAACTCTCTTGTTTGATGATTCAAGCTTGTGGGCTCCTGTTGGCTCAGCTTCCTGCTGAGTTTCATATACAGCTTTATGCTGAGGCGTCACGTGTGATTAAAGAGAGTTGGTGGCTTACTGATGGTAAGAGATCTGTTAGTGAGTTAGATTCTGTTGTTGGTTATGCTTTGTTGGATCCGACATGGGCTGCTCAAGACAATACGTCCACTGTAATTGGTATGAAACAAAGAAAATTCATCTACTTTTGTACTTTATTAATTACAATAATAATCATCAGATTAATTATTATAATGGCAGGAAATGTGGTGGCTTTGCTTCATTCATTCTTTAGTAATCTGCCACAAGAATGGTTAGATAAAACACATCTGATTGTAAACCATTTGAGGCCCATAAAATCAGTTGCAGTGCTTAGAATAGCTTTTCGGATTGTGGGTCCACTGCTGCCAAGATTAGCAAATGCTCACAACTTGTTCAGCAAGGTAACTTCTTGAGCAAGTCATATCACATTATGAAATATTAAATAAAAAAAAATGCTGTCAGCTTCTAAATCTAGATACTAAAAATGCTCGAAAATCTTGAATCAAAAGCAGCCTTTTCTCATGTGTGGTTTAAATCAAATGTATTATCTTCTAGTTATCTGTTTAAACTGATTTTGCAGACACTAGAACTGCTGTTGAACATGATGGTGGATGTCTTTGGGAGGAACTCTCAGCCAGCAGCACCTGTTGAAGCATCAGAAATAACTGACCTTATCGACTTCCTGTAAGGCTTGATTTGACCATCATGTGATCAAAGTTACATGAACAAAAGTGTAGTTCAATTCTTTGAATTCTGGCACTTTAACACTCTTTTATCTTTGTTTGCAGTCATCACATTGTGCATTATGAAGGTCAAGGAGGCCCGGTGCAGCCAAATTCAAAAGCAAGACCAGACGTATTAGCTTTATGTGGAAGAGCTATTGAAAATTTAAGAACTGATGTGCAGCATCTTCTTTCTCACTTGGAAACTGATGCAAATGGTTCTATTTATGCTGCCACCCATCCAAAGCTTTTTCAAAGTCCATCTTGATGATTACTTTTGAGAATAGGGTGCTTGTTGTGATTCCAAATATAACTAGAGGTTTCACTATGTGAAATCCATATAACTGTAGCATTAGTGTTCAGTTGTAGCTAATATTAGAGATTGAATTCTAGTTCTTTGATTTGTTTTTTAGGCTTCCAGACTTAGCACTGGATGAGCAGGTTGTAAACGCTTTATAAACTAGCTATATATAATGTAAAATGTTAACCTTTGTAGTACTTTTCAACCACTTAGTATCAACCAATATCGTCCACTTTGCCTTCAAAGAGTATGTGGTTTTGTTTTTGATTGTTTGAGTGGAGACTTCCTAACGCCTAAGAGGTTAATAATCCTAGAGTTACGTTCATCCAAACACACGTAATTGACATGTGTGATTGTCAAGTTTTGTCATCCGAAGGCACTTAAAATATGCTCTGATTTTTAAAGAGGCCAGAGATTTCGTAAGCCTCAATATCTCACGCGGACGGAGCGATACAAAATTCATCTGCTGTGTGGATATAACGGTGATCATCTGGAATCTTAATCACCTAACAATAGTCTCTATCCGAAAACATATATTTTTAATATAAGATACAGTTAACATTATCTAGTGCTTGCTACATCTCGTTAATAGTAGAAAGAAATACAACATAACGTATGGCATAGTGTAATCTAGTGTCATTTTCATTACATAATGAAAACAACTATACAATCTTTAATAAACATTTAAAGTTAAGTTCAGATTTAAAGCATAATCCAATCACTTCCACACATTTCATCATTGTTGCTTAACTCTCTTCACTCGCCTGCAACAATGGAATTGCTGTTGGAAGCACAGTCCATGATGTTCTTGCTGAGGCTGTAAGGAGCTGAAGCCATCACTCTGCATACATGCAACAAAATTTATCATGAAGAGTTAACATCAAATCTTTGTAATCATGTAACATTCCAAGAAAGTCGGCACATTTTGACTTTGAGGTCAACTAAATTCTACCTTTCCTTTCGTTTCTCAAGAAACCGAGCCAGTGATGCTTTGCGTGCCTGAGGAATGGCTGCACAGAATATAGTTAGTTTAAAGTCCCAACATTAATCCAAAAGGTAGCAAAATGCTTGTTTAAACATACAAGTAATCTAATTCGACTGCTAGATAAATGACTAAACTACCACTCAAGAATAAGTACCTGATTGTGTAGCTTGCTGAAGTGCACTCATGATTCTTTTAGCTGCTTCAGTTTCATCAGACGGTCCGCTGGCCAATGGGCCAACATGGTGCGAAGTAACAGACAATGGGCTTGAGACAGGCGAGCAAGGTTGTGTGCTGGGTTGTGGTACATCAGCCACTGCAGCAAAGTGCTCATTTCCAGCCAAGAACATTATAGCTTGAGCCTAGATAAAATGACCCAAAACAAATATCCTCAATTCTTTAGATCCCTCATTTTTTTCTTCAATATGAAGATAATTGGGCCCACAAGCACATGTGTTTCATTTCGGCACCATAATCAAAAAGGTGAAAATGTAATACAACATAAATGGATAACACTACACTTGGCTATTATTTCTAAAAATCATTGTTTGATCACAAAATAAAGATAACAAACAAACAAACGTACCAGTAAAATCCCACTAAATAGCAGGGTCTGCGGAGGGTTTGATAAGGGCAAACCTTTCCTCCATTTACACACACACCGACACACACAGATAAAAGATGGAAATTACAACTAAATAAGAAAGAGAACCTTTTCAGGAGAGATACCATCATACACATTCACCATACCATCATAAAAGATGGTTAGTTGAGCTGCAACAGAAGTAACCTTGGAGCCTGCATACCTTCAATTACACAAGAAAATATACTAATAAACACACTGCAAAATAAATAAAATAAAATAAAATAAAATCCAAAAGGCAAAAGAACAAATACCATGGAAGAACTGGAGACTGTGAATACACAGGAACACCAGAAAAAATAGGTCTAAAGAAAGGATTATTCATCATCACTGGAACTGTTGGCTTGGTGGCATGATGAAGTTGCAGTAAGTGTGCACTCTGTTACATGAAAAATCACTGCAAATTAAATAACTATAGCTGATTATATAGCACAAAAGGCATCATATTTAGATTGAAAAGACAAACCTCAAAGCCACACTCTTGTTGGTTGTTAAAAGATTCAAAACCATCTGCAGGAGATGCAAATGTTATATACCTATATCATAAAATCTCAGTTTCAAACCGAAAAACAGTTAGAATTACAGCGAAAAATTGCATCAAAATGTAAAGAACTATCATCTAATTGTCATCGTATGTAACAAACTATGACTATGTTAACAATTCTAATTCTTCTCATGTAAAACATAAGCTCAAACTTCCTTTAATAAGTTACTAGATTTATATAAATTGTGCTTATATAACATGTCACATAAGAATTAAGGAAACTACCAGTCAATTGATTGAAAAACTAAGTTAGGTTATCAATTATTTCCTAAACTTAAAACCCACAAGGACTAAAACACCAAGAACACACACACTCGCACATAACCTGGTTCTTTGCACCCTTCAAGAGCTTCATTCTTGAAGACTGCATCTTTAGAATTCAAACCCATATAATCTCTCTTCATTTCAACTGATTTCCCCCAAAAGATCGAATACAATACAAATTAACTTGGTGATTTATAGATCAGAAAACATCAAAATCTAAACTTGATCTTGCAAAATCAAGAAAACCCTCCAAATGAGGGGAGAAAAATGCTTCAAGCTGTGAAGGGGAGAGATGTTATAGAGTCCGTGCGAGGGGAAAGAATCTGAGTCATTATATATTTCTTTAAACGAGATACTTATAAATACTAGAAAATTATAGGTTTAAATCTCATATTAAAAAAATATTTAAAATTGAATTAGGGGTTTTCATCAGCAATAAATTTGTTTTTGAGAGAGTTGGAGTGCAATTTGGCTGGAAAACAAATAGATGAGCCCGATTAAAATAATACATACTTTTTTTCGAATAAGGGTTGAAAAATTAATATTCAAAATATATATATTCCTTTAAATTACTTTTTATTTTGTTGTGAGTTGTTCTCGATATACTCTTGTATCCGTTTAATATGCTTACTACAAGATTTGAACTATCGACTTTTAAAGAGGTGAGCACCTGATACATATTCGAATGTAATTCGAACAAATGTTTCATCATTATATATTTTATTAATTGGCTAAGTACATTAAAAAAGTGTGTTAGAAATTTAAAATTCAATTTACTTTCTTCTTTTATTTCACTTTTTCTTTTTATAATTTATTCTGAATCTCTCTTTCGAAGTTGTCTCATCTTATTTTCTGGACGTGTAACTTAGTTAGTTTAAGGATTCAATATTTGAGGTCTAAACAAACAAAAGGTTTGTTGTTTGATCACAGTCGACACTCTTCATTGCTTGTTGCATAGTAAGCCTGATTTCCCTTTGTCTTTTGTTTCTAATATTTTTTTCTTTTTCTATATCTGTTAAATTAAGGAAACCTTAATAACTTATACTTTTGATTAAAGATTTTAAATTATATATTGTATTTATATGTTACTTTATCATCATTTATACACGATGATAATTAGGTGGACAATATTATTTTATATTAAGTGAACAGCTTTTTAGACACATTATACACGTGATTGGTTTTTAAATATTATATTCCTCTTCAAGGATAAATACAACAAATTTGTTTTCTCTTTTCCAATAAATAAGGGACAATAGGACATCCTATTAATGGTGTAGGGTCCACATGGGACATCTTATGTTCGTAAGAAACTCCATAATTTGGAAATAAAATTAAAAAAAATGTTCACTTCTTTTTCTACATTCTTAATGAACATGCATTTTATAAAAATCAAACGAGGATATTTTTTTTGGATGGTAAAGGAATGATATTGTTACATTACATCAAATTAAATCATTGTTTGGATTGGAACTTAATACCTCCTCTCGAATAGGCAAAATCTCTATTAAGTGAGCTAACATCACATTTTCAAACGGTGATAGCAATTTTTTTTCGTTTTGCAGGAATATTTTGACTTTTGGACAAATAAAATCTAATATGGAATAAGCACATGTCAAAATAATAATTATTTAATATTGGGACCTACTATAGTCGTCTGTCAATAATAACTACAGTAAATTTTACCGACAATACTTAAGTTTTACTTAAATTTCATATTTTGTCACTGCGATTATAAAATTATATGTTTAGTCTTACGGTTTGAAAAACGTAAGACGTTTTGATCTTAGGTCAAATGACCGTTAATTTATTCATTTAAGTAGATGTATATTGACCATTTTACTTTTTATTCAATCTCATCTCAATCACGACCACCAACCTCCACCACCACACAACGCACCCCATCTCCACCACGGCTCCACCATCATATGACACACCCCACCTCCACTATCTCTCCACCACACCACCACCACCCATCTCCACCACCCCACCACCGCTGCTAAACTTTAATTTCTTAGGTCCAATTTGCATAACAACACTAATTGATTTAGTCTTCTTTTTTCCAACATGTCTACCGGAGATGCCTCCACCCTCGATCGTAGAAGTTTTGTACAACACCATAGCGTTATGGTGGAGAGATGGGGCGGTGGTGGTGTAATGGAGCAATGGTAGAGCTAGGGTGTGTCGTGTGGTGGCGGAGATGGGTGATGTGTGGTGTTGGAGATAATGGCAAGGTGTGGTGGTGGAGTGGTGCTGGTGGTGGTTGAGATAAGATTGAATGAGAAAAAAGATGAGTAAAATGGTCAATTTACATTAGTCAATAGAATAAATTAACGATCGTTTGACCGAGGGACGAAACATGTTACTTTTTTTAAAACCTTAGAAGTAAACGTATAATTTTTCAATCCCAAGTAGGAAAGATGAAATTTGTGCAAATCTCAAGGACGATTCATGTAATTTACTCTAATGATTATTGCATCTCTCTGAATACATATATACACGTTTACAACTTAAAGTATGTGTCATTTTAGTTACTGTTAGATGGTAGAGGCTATTATCTTTTGAGAAGACTAGTTTTTGGTTTTTGTAAAAAAGGCTGGTTGTAATTGTTGGGTTTATTATTGAAATGAAGTGATTCTTCAGGGTTAACTTTGTATTGTTTCTTTTGTGCAGGGACTCAAGTGTAACTCTTGTTATAAAACTACTGAAGAGCTTGTTATAAAACTACTGAAGAGCTCTATATAAACTGACTGAGTACTCGTGAATCAGTTAGAGTTGTTGCAGTTTGTTATTCTTGTTGTGCTCTCACAGTTATCGT
>BJCM01087917.1:0-10523 GCA_018326385.1 Flaveria bidentis
TAACCAGTATGTTATACGGGTAGTAAACATTTTCTATAAAAAAATTATTTTAAACAAGTCATCACATATCTCCCAAACAAGTTTTACAATATAGAACTTTCTATATAAACAATAATACACTAATAAAAAGTTAAAGAATTAAATTTTGAACAAAAGAATTTTCTTGAAATAAGAAAAGATGATTTAATTGATAAAAAACTAAAAAAATATAATTTTATTACAAAGTAATATGATAATTTATTTATGGAAGTTGGTATAATCCAAACTATTACTTATTTAACGATAATAATTCATACTATTAATTTGGCTAGTTATACTTTCAACTTTCACTTTTATTACCGACAATAGTCCCAATGATAAAATTTCCAATTTTTATGTTCAATGTTGGATCAAGTAAGGCTGGTACAACCAAAACCAAACACTTACATAATTTTGGTACAATTGATGAAGAACTTCCGAAGGTAAATGAAGTTCTTCCGAAGGCAAATGCTGAGTTTCCGAAGCTTATGTCCGAAGAATCTTCCGAAGAAAAACTCCAACTTCCGAAAACAAAGTCTTCCTTCTTCCGAAGTTCAACACTTAAAAGAAAGCAAGACAATGACTTTTGAAGTATAAAGACATGAAGAAAGCCTCAAGCCTCAAAAGAAGTAGCTTCTTCCAAAGTATAAGTGGTTTCGGAAGAACTTTTTCTTCTAAAGACAGTTAACCTTCAGAAGAACCTACTATGAACCAGTGGACGTAAGTATGGTCTTTCTGACAATCGGCTGAAAATCTCTAAGATACTGCATGGTGCTTTTCCAACTTCCATGTAGTTGACCATATTTTATTTCACTGTTTATCCTTTAGCAGTTAGTACAATTACTAACTTTAGTTGGTGACAAAAGGTAAGTCATTAACATGTCATAACTACCTTATCTTAGATAATATTTTATCTAAGATACCTTGTCTTTAGCAATGTAGTATTTGCTTTTGTCATAGGTTTCCAGTTGGTATCAAAGTACATCCGACTATAGGTAATAGTATATATAATTTCTCATTATAACTCATGTAATATGCTTGTAAGAGTCTTGTAATACTTTGAGTTGAGAAGTAATATATACAAGTACCTTGAAAATTACGTGTTCTTAGTTGCTTAGTATATTATTATCAACTCTTAGAGGGATTCTTCACCATCTAACCGAGTGTGATTAAGTGAGTTTCAGAGAAAACATGTGTGTAGTGGCAAAAATCGATCCTATAATTGGTATAAGAGCTTCCTAGACTCTTGATTGTGAGATCTTACCATCCAAATCAACCTTGCTTTCACCCATTCTTTCACCACTCTCAAAATGGCCCTCAACCAAAAATCTGAAGTTGAGAAGGGGACGATGACCAAAGCACCCATCATTACCCCTGAAAACTTCAGATCATGGAGCAGACGTATTAATGGCTTCATCAGGTACCAAGATGGCAAAATGTGGAAATCTATCACAAATGGTCCTTATAGACCGAAGGTTGCAGCACCAGGAGAAAATGGTGCTATGATAGAAAAGGCTGTGGAAAATTACTCTGATGAAGACCGCAAAAAGCTGGACATTGATAGCAACGCTATGACTGTTCTAATGACTGCAATACCAAACTCCACTATGGTGGGTTTTGAGCATTGCAAGTCAGCCAAAAAACTGCTTGATGCCTTTTTCCGGATGTATTGCAACTCGAATGACTCCAAGAAAGATTCACTGAAGCAATAGTTTGAAAACTTCACCTATATTGCTAAAGAGACCCTCAGCCAACAATACTTTAGGTACATGGATCTTATTTCCTCCCTTTACTCTATGGGAATTGCCCTTGAGTTGAGAGATCTCTCAAGAAAATTCATGAGTGCACTCCCAAATGAGTGGACGTTCTACTGTTTCTCTATCAAGAGGACAGAAAACTTGAACTCCCTTACCATGACTAAACTATATGACATCCTTGATGGATACCGTGTAGAGATGGAGAACAAGAAAGGCCACTAGATGAGCAGACCCTCAAGCCTTCCTGCTAGCAACACTTTAATAGTTGCTGAAGGCTCAGGACCCCTAACCTCAGCAGTACCTAACCTATTCCCAGCATCCATCCTGTTCTTCTAGGCCATATATCACACTCCCTGAGACTCCAAGGTCTCAACAGGCTCAGCCAAGTTCTTCTCAGGACAATTGTGCCTTTGTCTCAGGAAATAGGCACTCAAGTGACTTTTAGTATTGCTTTGATGATCTAGAGTGTTTCAGCCCAGATGACGTGGAATATGTGGACATTGTCCAATAGATGACTCTATTAACTTATAGAGCAAAGAAGTTCTTCAAAAGAACTAGAAGGTAGTTTCCATAGAACCCAACTAATAACAAGTTTGGGTTTGACAAGACAAAGGCCAAATGTTACAATTGTAACCAACTTGGTCACTTTGCTAGGGAATTTTAGGATCCTAAATCCATCCAGGATCCTCCTCAAGCCTCCACACATTTTACTACACCTAAAGCTTCCAGGAAGTCAACTGAAATAGATGTTGTGGCTCAAGAAGTTGACTGGAGCTTCATGGTACAGGATGTGACTCCGGCTCAAGCATTGATGGCTGGAACTAATGATAGCAAGGTATATGAACACCTCTATACTCCAACTTGTATTGCTAAAATTAAGTTATATCAGGACTACAATATGGAAATCAAATCTGATATTAAGTCTTTAAACATTTTAAAATCTAATTTTAAAATGGTTGAATCTGAGTATCAAAAGAAAATTGAAGAGTTAGAAAAAAATGCGTCCTTGTTAAAATATGAACATACCAACTATAAGACTCAAATCAAAGTTTTGATATCCAAATTGACTGAGGCTCAAGGCTAGCTTGTCACAACTGAGGCTCAAGCCAGGAAGCATGCTATCTCTGAGCAAAACTTCCAAGCCATTCTTGCATCATCCTCTTACTCAAAACTTTGTTATCAAAACAAAGGTGGGTTGAGAACCCATGAAATTTCTCCATCACATTCTTATGAGTCTATTAGACAACCAAGATATGGGACTGAAGAGCAATAGGTTCTAATTGCTGACCCATCTTCTTAAGAGTCAAAGAGTGATACAACTTTGGTGACCATGATAGGGAAGAACTAGGTTACCCAATTCTCTCTTAGTGGTGATGAGCAACCCTTAACCTCCAAAGCCAAAAAGAACAAGGCTAAGGCACCAAGAAAAACTGCTAAGAAAGTGACTTAATCCAAGTTGAAAATCAACCCAAAGCAAAAGTGTGTGTTCATTTCAGCTAGATTTCAGGTGGTAGGAAACTCTGATCCAGGAAAAGTGTGTAATACCAGCACACCTGTCCTAGAAAAGGATCAGAAGTTAAAGGGAAAGACTGCTGATAAAAACAAGAAAACCAAGAAACAGCAGTCCTCAAGTTCCCACAAAGTTAATATTGCATGCATAATGTGTGGTCTACAAAACCACATGGCTAAATATTGTTACTATAATCCTGCAAGCACACATTATGCAAATAATGTTAAGAAAGAAGAATTTAAGGAAGGTTTCACATTTGGACCTTACCACATGGTTCAAGTGATGAAGAAGGGAAAATTTTTTTCCGAAGCAAAGTTGCTTTTGGAAGAAACTCATTCTTCTGAAGGAAAAATAGCTTTGGAAATTAAAGCTATGGAAGTTTAAAAGAACAAGAAAGCTCCCTTGAAACCTTCCGAGAAAAAGATTGCTTCGAAAGAAAAGGTGGTGAAGGCTTCTTCCTAAAAGAGAGAAGCTTCGGAAGAATACCATGCTGCTCAAGCTTCAACAAGTTCATCTTCACTGATTAGCCAAGGGATGGAATGGAAGATCAAAGAAGATGCTGCAGCCCAAACCTTTTCTTCAACATCTATTGAACCCCCATGCATAACTTTTGGGTCAATAAAATCCTCATCATTGGAAAAGCCCAAGACCAATAAGGCTTGGGTTTCTAATAAGAGCTAACTTTCTTCACCTTATGTGCAGGGACATCCATATGACAAAAATAACAATGTGTGGATTGTAGACAATGGATGCTCCAGGCACATGACATGGAACATATATATTCTTTAACAATTTAAACATTTTGATGGAGGTCTTGTTCAATTTGGAGGTGAGGCTGGAGGATACATTTCTAGCAAACGAAGTGTATCCACTGACAAGTTAAAAGTTGACAAAGTTCACTTTGTCAAACAGCTTGAACACAATCTTCTAAGTGTTTCTCAGTTTTGTAATCAAATGCATCAAATGCTTTTCACAGAACATGAGTGCATTAACCTCAAACAGGGATGACAATTCCTCTGGAACTAGTGCTTCTTAGATCTCCCAGGAAAGGGGATATGTACAAGCTGGATATGAACAATGCTTCCCCACTGGGTGAAGTATCATGCTTTCTTTCCAAAGTTGATGGTGATGAGGCAACATTATGGCATAAATGAATATGTCATGTCAATTTTAAAACCATGAATAAATTGGTTAAAAATAACTTGGTACATGGTTTGCCTAAAAAGGAATTTTTCTGCAAGGATAACTGTGTTGCATGTCTAAAACGAAAGCAGCATAGAGTATCTCACAAATCCAAAGTTGTTAACTCTATCATCACTCCACTGCACTTATTACACATGGATCTTTTTGGACCCACAAGTATAATGAGCATTGGAAGGTAATCATATTGTCTTGTGATCGTTGCTAATTTTACTAGATTCACATAGGTATTTTTTTTAAGAACCAAAGATGAAACTATTGAACATTAAAATCTTTTATTCTTGAAATTGAAAATAAAATTGATCACAAGGTCAAAATAATTAGAAGTGATCAAGGGACTGAGTTTAAGAATCAAGTTCTTGACTTATTCTGTAACTCAAAAGGGATTGTCAGACAATATGGTGCCCCTAGAACTCCTAAAAATATAGTGTTGCTGAGAGGAGTAACATGAGACTTATTGAGGCTACTCGAACTATGTTAGGTGATTCAAAGCTTCCTATAACATTCTAGGCAGAGGTAGTCACAACTGCATGCTATGTGCAGAATAAAGTTCTCATACTTAAGCCGCATGGAAAAACTCCTTATGAGCTATGGAACAAGAGACCACCGTTCATTGGCTTTCTAAGGTCCTTTGGCAGAAGGTGTACCGTACTTAACACAAAGGAAAATTTGGAAAAACTTGCTGAAAAGTCGGATGATGCTATCTTTGTTGGATATTCCTCCAACTCCATTGCTTATAGAGTATACAATATTAAAAATAAAAAATTTGAGGAATCATCGAACATTATTGTTAACGAGCACACTCTTTGTGTTAAGGGGAATGACCCTGATCATATATTTGATTTAGATTTGTTTCCAAACTATTCTAAGCCCCTTCTTGTGAGAATGTTTTAGCTGGAACAGGTACTTAAAGTCATTTTGATGATGACCAACTATTTGAGTTAGCCAAACGTTTTCAAGTTCTCCAAGAGTAGTTGAAGATCAAGCTCCCACTATTGTCATATTTGATAGTATGACTATCTCAAGAGATAGTGGAGCTTCAACAAGTTGTTAGCCTAGTGAGCCTCAACACTCATTCGGTGACACTACACAACACCAAGCTGATAGAAGTAGCATTTTAAGGGAACATAAAACTGTTAATGCTGCTTCACAGCCAAGTGATAATGATGATATGTCTCATTTATTCAATCAGTCCTCATTGAATGAGTTTGAAACAACAACTGATCCTAGTTTTCAAGCTCCTGAGCCAAACATGTCAAATTTGGACCTGTCTTTACAATTTGATGTGATCCAAAGGCTCATAATTCATAAGACTCATCCAGCTGAGAACATCATTGAAGAAGTCTTTGAAGGTGTGAGAATAAGGAGACAATATTATAATGGGAATGTATACCTATACTCATGCTTCTTATCCCAGATGGAACTCAAGAAAGTAAAAGATGCCTTGAAAGATAGCAGATGGGTTTAATCAATGCAAGAGGAGTTGCTTCAATTCAAAAGAGAAAAGGTTTTGAACCCATGTCCGCTACCATCCGGTCAAGTACCAATAGGTACCAAATGGATATTCAGGAATAAGAGAGATGATAGAGGCTTGATCATTAAGAATAAAGCAAGACTGGTAGTTCAAGGATACACTCAAGAGGAAGGAATTGATTACACTGATGTCTTTGCTCCAGTGACAAGACTTGAGGCAGTGATAATCTTTCTTGCTTATGCTGCATCCAAGAATTTTACTGTCTACCAACTTGATTTCAAGTGTGCCTTTCTATATAACGATATAGATAGGGAAGTCTACGTATTCCAGCCTCCAGGATTTGAAGATCCACAACACCCCGACTATGTGTGCAAATTGGATAAAGCTCTCTATGGGCTGCACCAAGCACCTAGGTTGTGGTATGAGACTTTGTCTCAATTTCTCCTGAAGAATGGCTATATCAAAGGTACCATTGATTAGAATTTATTCATAAGAAATTCTAGGAAGGACATTTTGCTCATCCAAGTCTATGTTGATGACATCATATTTGGTTCGTCAAATGACCAAATATGCAGAGACTTTGAGAGCATTATAAAGAAGAAATTTGAGATGAGTTCCCTAAGAAAAATGGACTTTTTCCTTGGAATTTAGGTAAAGCAGATGAAGGAAGGGTTCTTTATCAATCAATCCAAATATGTATCTGACATATTAGAGAGATTTGATATGAAAGATTGTAAGACAACAAAGACTCCTATACCTTGAAACTACAATCTTTGTCCTGACTCTGAGGGTGAGGATACTGATCAACATCAGTACAGAGCAATTGTTGGGTCTCTAATGTATCTAACATCAAGTAGTCCTGATATCATGTTTACAAATTGCATTTGTGCAAGATATCAGACTGCTCTAAAGGTGTCTCACCAAGTTGTTGCCAAGAGAATCCTTATATACCTCAAAGTAGCACCTAAACTAGGTCTCTGGTATCCAAGAAACTAGAATTTTAATCTCTATGGATATTCTAATAGTGGCTATGGTGGCTGTAATATCAACAAGAAATCCATATCAGAAGGATGTTAATTTGTTGTTGGAAGGATCATCTCATGGCAATGTAAGAAGCACTCATGTGTCTCAACATCAACTGTTGAAGTTGAATACATTGCTGCTGCTAGTTGCTATGCTCAGCTGCTGTGGATTCAAAACTAGATGTTAGACTATGGATTCAACTGCATGAGTACTCATATTCACATTGACAACAGTGCTATCTCCATTACTTAAAATCCAATCAAGCACTCCAAGACACAACATATTGATATCAGGTACCATTTCATTTGAGATATTCATGAGAAAAATCTGATTAAACTAATCAAAGTTGATTCAAATGAACAATATGCTGATTTTTTCACTAAAGCATTATATGAACAAAGGTTCAAGTATATGATTACAGCTATTGGGATGATAACCATTGATTAGCTTATCTTATTTGAAAACCTTTTCAAAATATGTTTTTTTTTCTGTCAATACAATCTAAGCCTGATTAGGAAAAGTTTTTCTTCAAAATTTCACTAAGTATAAATTCTTCCGAAGAGAAATTGACCCTCGGAAGATATCATGTATATCTTCCAAAGGAAAATTCCTCCAAGGGAAATCTTCCTTTCGGAAGAGTTTTAGTCTTGGAAGAAGCATTTGATGAAATATCAAATCTACTATCAAAGCTTATAAACTCTTACTCTCGGAAAGCCTCTTTTACCATCAGAAATAAAATATTTACCTTCGGAAGTAGTATTGGCTTCGGAAGAAGATTACCTTCGGAAATAATTTTTACTCGGAAGAAGACTTTATTGTGTAACGTAAATCTTTTGGGCCCCACTTCATAAAAAGGTAAAGATTTTCTAAATGATGTCGGATTTTTTAAGTGGATTTTATCTTACCGCCCCTGTCACATCCCAAACCATCACTTCACCTTATCCATCCACCACTTTCACCCATCTAAATATTTCCGACCTATTCACTTAGTCTTTTTACCACTTTTACTACCCAAAGCTTTCTTCGTTCTTACTTTACCCTAATCCAAACAAATTTCTCTTTTTCTTTCTCACAAAAATGGCCTTAAACCCTCAACACAATCAAGTCGCACTCCTGCATTCATCCAAGGATGCTAACTATATTGAAATCATCTCCTTCCTAACCTAGTCAACTTACTTCAATGCACTAACTGTCAACCCTATCATGTATTCAAAACACATGGCTGAGTTTTGGGGGAACGAACATATCATTACTTTGAATGGAGTTATCATTTTGAAGTCGAGCATTGGTGGTCAATAGTTGATCATATCTGAACAAGTCATCAGAGAGCATCTAGAGCTCCATGATGAAGGCTCTCCTACGGTGTTCCACAAGGCTAATATTGATGACACATATACCCAAATGCGATATGGTGGTGATGTGAGTAGGTCTACGGTATACAAATTCAACTTCTCTTATCAGTGGAAGTTCGTGCTATAGATAGTCCTTCACTTCTTGTCAAAAAAGTTTGGGGGATGGGATCACATCCAATATGAACTAGGATGCCTAGTTCATAGGTTGGTAAAAGGCCTCCGCTTTAATTACTCCAGATTTGTGCTGACCAATTTGATGGGAAACGTTCAAAGGGAGATATTTTACATGTATCCCCGGTTCATCCAACATATTATCAACTATGAGTTGGACCAGAGCAAGCTTGTCTGTCCAGCTGCTCTGTTTGTCCTTCACATGAGGCCGACCATCTTTAAAATGCTAAGAAAGATGTCCACCAAATTCACTGGAAGATACACTCCACTCTTTCCAGGTATGATTGAGCGCAAGCTTCTAGTGACATCCCTGTACACCCCACAAGTGATGAACCCACACTAGCAACAACCCTCATAATGCCAAATATACTTTCTCACCTCATTAAAAATCACATACCAGAGATGTCCTAAACGAACCCTTGTTCAATCTACTCTGATTGAACAAGGTCCCCCAGTTCAACCCAAAAAGATTAGATTAGAACCATAGGCTCCCACTCAGTCTGAGGTCACACCATCATTCACTTTTGGCCTCGATAAGGGTATTGAGTCTCCTTAGACTCAATCCTATTAGCACGAAACCCAAGCTGATACCCCTCAGGATGAGTCACTATACTCTCCTGAGCAACCAAAAAGGAACAACCTTTTCATAGGCTCAATGCCAATGGACATTGACCAAAGTCCCGGGTCATTAGGATTAACCTCTATATCCTTCACTAACCTCCTTGCGGGAACTGATAAAGAGATTATGTCTATTCAAGGCCATGAAGTTGATCCATAACACCCACCTAAGGATCATATGAGCCTAGAGAGATCCTTGATCTCTAGGCCTCATCAACATGCCACAAATGAGGTGAGTCCGACTGATGTGGAAGGGACTCATATAGATTCAGTTGCACTACTGAAGGAGCCTCATTGGATCCTCTAGACAGTGGTAACATCTCTAAGACTAAATCTATGACAACCTTACCCTTTGATGACTCTGAAAGAGACATCATTAGGCATGGGAAACAAGGGTGCCAAGAAACTACATATGGTGGTGAGGATGAACATACTCGGTATGTTACCTCATCTCCCCATGATTCTTTAAAAGAAGACGAGGGAAGTATGCAACTCACCATTTGAGACCTTTTTTTTAAAGTCTCAAACCTTTAATCCAAGGTTAAGACTTTAGAGGATAGGTCTTCCACTCAACAACTTGAGTTTGAAAGTCTCAAGGCCAAACTAGCTAAGAAACAGATTGAGAGATCTGTTCGGCATGTACCAATTCAGGTCTCCTTGACCTTTTCCTCTAGCTCATCAAGCTCTCAGGATGATGCTACCAAAAGAGGGAGAGTTTTTAGAGGAAAACACCATAGGAACCACAGAGTCTAGCTCTATCAACTCTCACTTCAAGATATACTGCTCAACAAGCAACAATTTTCATTGAGCCTCCTCCAATTGTTCTTCAAATGGACCCAAGGATTCTCAAAGATCTAAATAGGTTCTTTTCCAAGTTCCTGATGGGATCTTCTATTGAACAACCAAGCCTAGATGTTGTTGTGGCATACTTTGGAGCTAAAAAGCTTCAAAGGTTGAATGCACCTTCTACCACTATCCAAGAAGTTGGTCAACCAAAGGTTCACATTGAACCTGAGATTGATTTTGAAGGGGAAATAGGGACTCATGGCCCCGCAACTGAAACAATTGGGATAGAAAGTGCAATCCTACAGACTTCCAAAGCTGAAGTCAAATCCTCAAAATGTCACACCCCAAGCGACGGCGGAATCATCGAGGCGGACGAATGTGAAACGATTGTTCATAGCTCATGCAATTAAATAAGTTGAAATAATATTAAATGCCATTTTTCATTGAATAATACTAGACAATTAAGTTAATACAATACAACAAAGATTTAAACAACAACATAAGATATTTAGTTAAACTAAGTCCAAGTCATATATAAGCAAGAAGAATTCCTTAAGTAGCAATCTTAAAACATGTTAAAAAAGGATCAACTTTAAAAGTTGGTGAGTTTCAAT
>BJCM01087918.1:3817-17034 GCA_018326385.1 Flaveria bidentis
TTTCAGGTAAATCAAAACTCCTAATTAAATTAAAATTATATTATTTTAATTATAAAAAATAATATTAATAAGAATAAGAATAACAATGTAAAACTTAATTGAATGTTTTGGCACCAATTTTTTATAAAGGTGGTCAAAACTGTACTCGAATATGTCAAGCGTGGCGGAGTTAATTAATACTGACCACAAATGCTCAAAAGCGCCCCATTCATCATTTAAGCAACTTGCCTTGCAATGTTTAATAATATTTTCCGATATATGCTATCTACAAAGTAGTCTCACGACATTTTGAAATACTTTTTTCACACGCTTTCATCAAAACAAGGTATCTGTCGATAAGTATAATACGAGTAACTATACACTTTTGCTCTAAAGTTTCTTTTAATTGTAAAACCCATCTGAAATTAATCTGATGTTCAAGGTCGATGAATAGATGAGCAACAGAAAACAACGGGGTAATAGTTAGAATTAGAACCAAATAAATAATTGTTATCCCAAACTGACATCGTTAATAAAATGTATACAAATATTGAATTTTATCGATATGAAATAAATTAAAATATGACGATTTATATAGTATTTTACAAAGAATATTATGTCGACTCAAATAATTATCGAGGAATATAACATCGTGTCAAATAATGTAATAAATACAAAATTACACAGTAATCGAGGAATATTACATCGCATCAAATAATGTAATAAATACAAAATTACACCGTAATTGAGGAATATTACATCGTGTAAAAAAATTTTAAAAATCGACAAACATAACGGCCCGTGAAACACTTAACGGGCCGTTAATTTGAATCCTCACGGGTCGTTAATTTGAATCCTCACGGCCCGTAAAACCTATTACGGGCCGTGAAACATGTGGTCATGAGAAGCTTCACGACCCGTAAAGCAATTGAATTACTGATATGATATTTAGCGGGCCTTACGGGCCATAAGGAAGGCATCCAGATAAAAAGAAAGGTGTTGCTATAACACGCCCCTAAACAATCACTCTTCATGGCTCTTCTATCTCACTTTTAAAATTGCTATTAATATAGTATTTATAAAAAAAACCCTAAGTTCACATCAAATCATTAATTTTTAAGTTATCTAAAATTTATATAATATTAATTATCAATTTGGTTATACATCGTGGTTTTTTTTAATCTTTAATTTTTTAGTTTAACCCAATACTTCTACTCTTTTTACAATTTAGCTTAAATATTTTTTACTTTCAATTTTGATCCTCTATACATTTCATATTTTAAACATTGTTTCTTTTTGGTCAAAAAATATATATGTATTATTTAAGGTAACACACATCCTCCAAATTAAGGTCGCATATTTACCGTTCAAAAATATGTATTTTTTAAGTTTTATATTTCCACATTCCTTGTTTATTTGCATTGAAATTTATGTTCCTTCAATGTTAATAAAAAAATGGATAAACATACATTAACGTTTATACAACTATACAAGTTTAAAGGTACTAGCTTATTTGGTATAAGTCTTTCTTTTAAAATGAGAGCCGCTGAATTTAAATCCAGACATGACTATATCAATTGTAAATGGTTTAAAGAGTATATTACTATATTAGTTAAGAATCTATTAACTCTTTTGGTTTCTAAAGTTTATATTTTATAACGATTTTGATCCTCTGTTAGATTTTTTTTGTTAAGTTAGATGATACTTTAATTATTTCACATTTAATGAACTTAAATGTATTTCTTATTCAACTAACGTATAATAATAAAAAATAAATCAAAATTAAAAGTTATTTATTTGACACAATAGTGAAAAATAAATTTGTTCAAATGATATGAAGGCAGTAATCTAAAAATCATTATCCATTTATTATTTCATTTAAAAATTAGCTATTTGAAATTATATCAAGAACATAAAACATAATTCATTTATTCTAAAGGTAAAATAAATATATAGGAGCTACATAAATATATGTAGAATTATTTATATATTTTATTTAATAATTTCTTTATAATTCTTAGGGTGTTGCTATTTACAACTTCCTCTACAACACCTAATTTTATTAATAAATGCAATCAATCATATAATTAATCAATAATCACTCACTTATAAGAAATATAGACATCCTGTATTTTTACCATGATTATTTACAACTATCTTTTTAACATAAACTTAATAATAAAAACTATAAGTTTTCTGAATATTCTATAAATATTTTTAAAATGAGTCAGTTGAGTTTTTTAAAACTCAAAACTTGTGAAAAATGTTTACCAAAATAAAAACTTTTATATCAAAAGAACTTTTTTAAGCCTACAATTCTAAATAAAAACTAAAATAAAGATAATAATGTTAATAAGAGCGTTTAGTAAACTATATCTAGAATATGTGTTTTTAATATTTATTTAAGACCACTAGTGTCTAAATAAAAAAAAGTATATTTATTTATTTTTTAAGAAATTTCATTTTTTAATTAATTTTTTATGATTTGTAAAGAATATAAATGATATCTTTAACATTTAATATGATTATTAAATGGTTTTTTTTATGTTTATGACATGTGCTATGGAGTGTACGAGAAGAAAATATGTGAGTTATATAAATTTTGATTAACTAGTTGTATATATATGGGTAAAAAGGTAAATATAAAATATTTATAGGTGATAATATAAATATTATTAAAATCTATGTGGGGCTGAGATAAATAGATTAGTAAGGAATGATGTGAAAATGTTGAATAAGAAGAAGATGGGTGGGTCCGAAGGCGAGAGTAGAGTAGTAGGTTTGTGTATATATATATAGATAGATAGATAGATAGATATACATGTAGATGTGAGAGTGAATAATTAGTTGAGAAGATGTTGAGTCACAGAAGGAACATGGGAGCGGAGGCGGAGGAGAACGGAGGAGAAGGTGGTGGTTACACGGAAGATGGCACCGTCGATCTCAGAGGCAACCCCGTCCTTCGCTCTAAACGCGGTGGCTGGACTGCCTGCTCATTTATAGTCGGTATGTACATCCATATCCATATATGTATATATATATATATATATGTATATATATATTAACATCTCCATCTTTAATTTTATTTCCAACCTTTTTGGATCACTTTATTTCTACCTCTATTCATCCATAACATTAACAACTATACCTACCTACCTACCTTTTTCATCATCATCATCTTCTTCTTCTTCTTAATTAACTTTACGTACCTACATACATGATCCCTGCTTTTACCTAGCTTATTTTGCTAATTCTATTATTCTATATATGTATATATGTTTCTTACCTTACTCACCTCATGACCATCTTCATGGACCATGCTTATCGTTGACTAACAATAACCTTCGTTGACTCCATGGAAAATTTGAACATTAACTGCTCAATTGGTCTTTGGAAATAATTAAGGGCCAGGAAATGCATCTAAGAGATGAATTTTTTAGTTTTCTTTTTCTTTTTCAAGATGGACTATACATACCTCTATTGACTAAAAGTGAAGAAAGAAGTGACTCATGTTATATATATATATATATACAGAAGCCTAGCTAGCTAATAGGAGACTGCCAAATCATGCACATTAACCCATGCTTCAAAGTCTGAACGGCACTCCTAGCTAGTAGCTTGTTTTTATTGAAAAAATTAAGATCCAACTTGTAAGATTCTTTTGAAACAAAAAAATAAATAAATAAAGAAATAAATAAATCTTTCTTTTTTTCTTTCTTTCTATGGATGTACTAAACATGAGAAGAGCAATATGTGTTATGTTATTGACTTGTATATTGCATGTATGCATGTGCTTTAGTTTTGATATATATTAATATTTTTAATTGTAGTAGGTAGAAATTTGAAAAGAATGAAATATTGAAATGATATAGTACTGATGATGTGTATATATGTATGTATGTATATGTGGCCGGGTTGTACGTACGCACGTGTGTACGTGTATGTAGTGTATGAGGTGTTTGAGAGGATGGCTTATTACGGGATATCATCGAACCTGATAATATATCTAACGAAGAAGCTCCGGCAGGGGACGGTGACGTCATCGAACAACGTGACAAACTGGGTGGGGACCATTTGGATGACTCCTATTCTCGGGGCTTACGTTGCTGACGCCCTTCTCGGACGTTACTGGACTTTCCTCATCTCCGCAGCAATCTATCTCTCTGTACGTAACGCAACTTTATTATCATTATTATTTATTAATATTTACTAATAATTACTACTTACTTTTCAAATATTATCGATCTCATTTCTTTCTTTTTCCTTTTCTTTTAATTATAACCATGCTTCACTTCTCTCTCCACACTCCACATATATAATAATTTTAATATATACATTTTCTTATTTCGTATGTTTAAGTCTTTGTATTCGTGTGAAAGGTCGACCACTCGCCATGTGCGCCCAACTTGCAAACAAGGACTAAAATAAGATTCATATGTATTTAATATGGTCATTTTCTCAACAAACTTGCATAATATCCTAGATATTTTTATATTATACACTGCTTGCATTATATCATATTTTACAAACTCATATCTTCAATGTATAACAAACGAAATGAAATATAAAATGAAATTAAGATCAATAATTGACTTTGGGTTTCAAATCTTTCTAATTTAACTTCTTATATTATTACTTCCACCGTAAATCAAAACAAAACTATCTTTCAACTTTCTTATATATATTTTACTACGTTAGTATATAGTGTATTATACGAATTGAATAAATAAAATAATAAATATAGTAATAAAAATTTATAAATTATAAAATCATGTTTAAATATAAAATATGATGATAGTTGCATATCAATAGCTATTTCAAGTAAATAAACAAAAGATGGGTTATAGATAGATGAATAGATGGTCTAAAAACTCATTTATTAAACGTATTATAGTTATTAATAAACACAAAAGTTACAGTACGATATTTTAATATAAGATATGTATAAAAGTGTATATATATATACACACGTACTTGTTCAAGAGATAAAACAATTATACTATTTTTAATTCTCTTATATAAATAGTTTTATTTTTAAATATTTGTTTTAAGATTTTCTTATTAAAAATTATTGTTTATAAAAATATTGTTTTTTAAAAACTCAAGTTTCTAATTATTCTAGTTGTTTTAATAAAACTACTTTTAAAAAATTCCACATTTTTATAATTATTTTAGAAAAGGACTTATTTAAAATATTTTGTTTCAAAAGGTTTAATGTTTTAGAAAATATATGAATTATAATTATCTTAATAAAATTTATTTTTGAAAATATAGTTTGATTTAAAAAAAATGTAGATGAGAGAGAAAAATATATTAATTGACCAAATTAATTTTTATGAAGAGAAAAAAATTGTTTGAGTGTTTAAATTACCTTAATACACACAAACGCACGAAATTGTGACGACCTAGCTTTTCTTCTCAATTAATAAAACGAAGAAACAAATGCAAGAATGTAGATTACTACTGAATATTAGGAAGGAATTCTGTCAATAAGTTTTAGATCAACTGGTTTAGGAGGAGACACCCTATGACTTTCCAAAGTGAAGGTCATGAGAGTGAAGGTCATGGGTTGGAGTCTCACTAGGTGCAATATGCTCCTAGTGAGCCAAGGGTTTTATCACAGTGGGCCTTTAGGTGGTGGGTTTCCCTTAGAATGGTAGGCGAGCCGGGTCACCAGTGTTGTCTGTGTTCACGGGCGTGGGTGGTCTTTCGCCATTGGGTTTACCCGGGTGACTGGGCTTAAAAATTATTCGTATCCGTTCAAAAAAAAGAAAGGAATTCTCTAAGAAATAGGAAACAAACTTGGAATCAAAACACTAAAAATAAACCGACCCGTTTGGACTAGCTAGACCGACTAGCCAACCCGTTGTCTAGCCCAGCAGCCTAAATTGTTAATTATGATATCAGAGAACAAAAATGATCGATGCATTATTCCATATGAAAAGCTGCTATATGTATCAGATAATTACAACAGTAAAAATCAAAACAAACTCAATTACTTAATACTCGGTCATCTCCTATAGACCAGAAGTCACTTATTCAATTCACCTACTAATTCCCACGTGGACTAAACAACTTTTGAATTGGTCTCAACACCACATAAATGAGGATTAAAGCCTTCAATTACCCTCCTTAATCCTTGGTTGCTGCTCCCACATCCACCATTTTAAGTAAAATTCTCATTTTTTCATTGTGAATTATTAGCAACGCTTTGGTCAATGATCCACCTCTTGCAACTCACCACTAAGATTCTCAACATGAACTTAAAATCTTCCCTTTCGACACACATTCTTGTATACAGTGAAAACGAGTATCTATATGTTAAACCCCCTGTGGAAGACCGAATTGCTTATAAGAGCTATAGCAAAAGTACTGTTATCTACACAATAATAAAACTAGTGTTTCTTTGCTTCTCGTTAACTCACCCAAAAGACCTTTCAACCATATAGCTTGTTGAGCTATTATTGCATGTGTTGTAAACTCAGCTTTCACAAGTGACAATGCTACTATCATATAACTGATTAACTCATTGTCTCAATTACATACCATACCGAATCCTTATGTTGGCCAAATCCCTATGTTGATCGCCCCTTTTATATACCTTAGTACATACTTTACCATTTTTATGGTTAATCCCTTTTACTTGAATCATCTGTTGCAGGCATCAACTTGTTTTCTTTTTCAACTAGTTCTTCTTTCCCTTTGATTCATTCCTCAAACACCTTTAACCTTGCTAGGGAAACTCCAAAACTCATTTTTCTAGCTAACTCCGTGACTTATTCAATGATAGCTCAATTCCAATGAATCTAAACGACATAAAGTCAAGTAATTTCTTCACGTTATAGTAGTTTCCAAAGTTTCTCCATGACTACTAAACTTGTTGATAATCTCAAATAACTTACTAGTTATATCTTCAATCGACTCTCTTGGGCCATATTCAACAGGTCGAACTCGTATTTTAGAGTTTGGAACTTTGCTTGTTATGCATGATCTGCACCCAAATACCTCATTCTGATTGAGTCCTATATATATTTTTTCAGCACTACGAGTTTTGGCTACCTATGCCAAGATGTTATTTGGCAATGATTTATAAATCATGGCGCAAGCGATCTTGCCTTTGTTGTTCTTGACTTCATATTTGTTATCGAGATCTACAACTTCCGACAAATCTTGAGCCACAAGAATAGACTCTATCATAATCATTAATGTATTGTGGCTAGCTAGAACCCGATAACCTTTGGAACCAGCAAGGATGGCGTACTTTATCTGTTCTTGATCTTACTTCCATCTTCAAAGACTATGATCTTATACCATTTATAGGAGATACAATATATCAAGAACAATTCAAACACACAATTGCAGGATATATGTAGGACCAGAAGCTCGTTTACCTGAAAATTTTATTCTTCCTTTCTAGCTTCTTTCTATTTATAGTATTATTTGGCATTCCTAATTTTATGGAAGTATAAACAATGAACTTGTTTCAGTGGTCCTTTGCCTTTTTTCATTGAATCATCAGATGCAATCCAACTATATATCTTCCATTACAGATATTTGTAGGACCAAAAACTTTTGTCCTTAAAAATTTGTTCGTCCTTATTGGCTTCTTTCTGTTCAATATCGTTTCATTGGTCCTTTTCCCTTTTCCTTTGAATCAAGCAGCTAGTTCAGCTATCTTTCATTACAGATGCAGTTGCATGTTCAATTCCCAGCATTTTTCACTGCTTCAGCTTAATTCTCAATAAACTTGTTTGAGAAACTCCCCTTGCAATTCCCCTAAGGATCATTGGCTCTTCTTGATCAAGTTTTCCGTGATCTTCAGGTGTGGATATAGCGGCTTTGATCTATCTCTCACCTGTCATGATTTGTATAAACTTCCATTTGATCAACCATCAATGTTTTCCGTTTCTTTTGAATGTTTGGTTGATCGTTGAATGCCTACTTCCTACGAGGTCGCATCTCTACTAATTAACTCTTGTCGCTATGTTTAACACAAGTTTAATGATTGTAAGAATGAGAATTCAAGTGTCAAGTGTGCACAATAAACACACGCCATTCAAACTTTCAAATATGCATACGTTCATCAGACTCTTGATTAATCCTTATACACACGCCTTTACCACTAAATATCAACTAACATTACCACTATTAAGGGAGTAATTAACTGAGAGCAGCTACCAATCAATAAATATATATATATATATATAAATTTGTTGAGAAGTTGAAGAGTGTAATGGAATTGAAAACAGGGAATGAGCTTACTCACACTAGCAGTTTCACTACCAGCACTAAAGCCTCCGAGCTGTGACTCTGGGATCAACTGCAAGAAGGCATCGACCTTGCAACTAGCCGTCTTCTTTGGTGCCCTTTATACACTCGCCGTTGGTACTGGTGGCACCAAGCCTAACATCTCTACCATCGGGGCCGACCAATTTGACGACTTTGAGCCCAAGGAGAAGGCCCAAAAACTCTCGTTTTTCAACTGGTGGATGTTCAGCATCTTCTTTGGCACCCTCTTTGCGAATACAGCTCTTGTCTACATACAAGACAACGTCGGATGGACCCTCGGTTACGGCCTCCCCACACTTGGCCTCCTTATATCTATCTTGATCTTCCTGGCCGGAACACCTTTTTACAGGCATAAGGTCCCTACCGGCAGCCCATTCACTAAGATGGCTAGGGTCATTCTTGCTGCTTTAAGGAAATGGAAGGTGCCAATTCCCACCGATCCCAAACAGCTCTATGAACTTGACCTGACCGAGTATGCTAAGAAAGGCAAATATAGGATTGATTCCACACCCACACTCAGGTAATGATCATATTCATGTATTAATTAGTACTATATACATATATACGTACATACATTTATGTTATGATCATCGATCTCTAACACTAGTTGATTAACTAACTGGTTAATATATATCTATATATATACAGATTCTTAAACAAAGCTTGTGTTAGAACCGAAGCAACAGCTTCTCCATGGATATTATGTACCGTCACTGAGGTTGAGGAAACTAAACAGATACTACGAATGATACCCATCTTAATCGCAACCTTTGTCCCAAGCACAATGATTGCACAGGTTAGCACGCTCTTCGTCAAGCAAGGGACAACTTTGGAGAGAAATATTGGAAACTTTGAAATCCCACCAGCCAGCTTAGCCGGATTTGTGACCATGTCTATGCTTATATCTGTTGTGCTTTACGACCGCTTTTTTGTACGAATAATGGCAAAGCTGACCAAGAACCCAAGAGGTATCACCCTCCTTCAGAGAATGGGAACGGGCATGGTTATACACATTATTATTATGGTGGTGGCATCCTTTACCGATAGGTATAGGCTAAGCGTCGCAAAAGATCATGGTGTCGTTGAGAGTGGGAAGCAAATACCTTTGTCAATCTTCGTTCTCCTTCCTCAGTTTGTATTAATGGGGATGGCAGATGCATTTCTAGAGGTAGCCAAGATAGAGTTTTTCTACGATCAAGCACCCGAAAGCATGAAGAGTCTGGGGACTTCTTATTCCATGACAAGTTTAGGGATTGGGAGTTTCCTTAGTAGCTTTCTTCTTTCCACGGTTTCTCGTCTCACTCAGAGGAATGGTCACAGAGGCTGGATTCTCAACAACCTCAATGCCTCTCATCTCGACTACTACTACGCTTTTTTTGCAGTCCTCAACTTTCTCAACTTCATTTTCTTTCTAACAGTGACTAGGTTTTACATATACAAGGCTGAGGTCTCAGATTCTATGATCGTTCTTGAAGAAGAGCTCAAGTCAACTAGTGGTCATGTGGTAGCTAAACAAGAAGCTGCATCAAGATTCAATTTAACTTGAAGATCCATTAGTTATGGTAACATATATATATGAAAGGACAATCTTCTTGTAAATTAAATTGTTGTTGTGGTTTTTTCTTTGTGTTTGTTCATGTTGTACGTGCATCTTAGGGCATCAGTTACGCTACAAGGATGAGGATAAATGCTCACTTTTATTTGAACAAACTACATGAATAATTTACGTGGGTTACATTTAAAAACTTTTTATACTTATTAGTATAGAAGGGATGGAAGTTTATCCAGTGTTGCACAATGAAAGTATGGATCATGAGATGCGTCGTTCCCACATGCAAGCAAAACTGACGAAGATTCTGAGACCACGTTTTGTCGATCAATTTTAAATCCAAGATCGACCACTGATTCTAACATTCAAGAATATTAACATGCACCTCACACCCATACGGCATACCACAACCACTTACAAGTTATTAAGCTCAAGATAATCAGTTGTAACATAATAATTAATTATCATCAAATTAACAAGGAAGATATAACAATACTCTTTTGGAATTGAAGAGGTTGTCATGCAATGCATATACATATTCTATCATAGAATGGAAGGAAGAAGAAAGGTTATTATATATAATAGTGACTTAATTTACACAAAACCAATCAAGTGGTTGAAAATGAAGCTCATCTCTTTGCTAAATGGAAAGTTCTTTTCAAGAATAAGTTTGCAAGACGATCTTTGCGATGGCACAAAACACGTAGCACCGTGTTAGGGTCACTAGTACTCCATCTTCCGGTGGTAGGGGGCATAGGAAGTGTTTGCCTTGAGACTGAATTAGTCACTCTTATACCACTAGCTTCACAAGCTACCATCGTAAACTCCTCTATCAACTGCTCTGTTGACTTCCCCATCAACTCAACCACTCCTTCCACTGTCTCAGCCTCCTTGTCCAACTCATCCTCTGTCATCAACGACCCTTGTCCATAACTCAAGAACACCCGTTTCAAATGCTTTAAATCATCTTCAATCATCTCATGATCCGCCCTGCTAAAACCTCTGACGCTCCCTCCAGCTATTAAAACCATAAGATAGGCTTCAAAAGAAGCCTTCATCACTTCTTTTACCGATACACGCTGGGCTCCTTCTGTCACGATAGCACTCAACAGAATCAGATTCTGCTTGACAACTCTTAGAGCCGGGCTGATTCGGGCATTCACCACATGACCTACGTAAACGCTTCCATACAGAACTGACTTTGAATCCAGGAAAATAAGGCGGTAAGCAGCAACCTCGGTCACATGTTGAATGCCTGCCAAGATCGTGGATCGAGTATGCTCAAAGTGAACATGGCGGCCACATCTGTTTTTTTGTGTAGCAAGTATTTTAGAGGAATGCGAGAGGCACTTGTCAAGGGAGTTGAGTTGTGAAAGAATGTAGTGTAAGGTGTTGAGTCGGATGTAGAGACGTTGTGTTCCACGGCTAGTTGAAGGGCGTGAATTGTTGCCTTCTTCTTCCAAGCCCAAATGATATGGGCTCCGCTCTGCTACTGCACAAGGAGTTGCCTTTTTCCAAAGTTTTATCAGTTTTGAGCCTCCGCTACATCGTGTTAAGGGAGGGAGTGTAGGAATATAGTTTTGTTTCGAACCTAACAATATAACAAAACTGTTAAACTTTGAATTAGTTACTTTACCTTGAAGACTATCACTATGGTAATATATATATATATATATACCACATGACGCCACAAAAGTAGCATAATCTCCCAATATTTTCTCAATACCATCCGCAAATTCACTGACCAAATTTTCAGAAATAGCCACTGGAATGTTGAAAAAAGAGCCCACAACTTCTCTAGCCTGCTTCATTAGCTCTACTGCTGAGTGCGAATAAGGTTCAGTTTTTGATCTGGGATTCCAAGTCTTCGTTAAAAAATAATGCATATGAGTTAGTGAATTAAAATCTACCAAGCATTCAACTACAAACGACTAATGTTCTATTTGTTAAACTTACTTCCGTTTCTTTTGCTTTGTTAAAAACATCTTTGATTCTTTTGAGTCTCCCTGCAACTGATTGTCCTAAAAACTTGACAATAATGGAATCAACTTCGTAAAGAACCATCTCTCTAACAACTGTCTTGCCCCCATCCTCACATTCAACGGAGTCTTCAACTACCATGTTAACTAAAATCTTTTCTAGCTTATCGGCCCTTTGCAAGACTCTAAGCATCTCATTTGTAATGTCAAAGTTATATCTCAAGAATTGCTTCAACAAGGCACCATAGCATGAGTGTAGTGTCACCGCTGCAACTCCAGCTGATATCGGGTGCCATTTCTTTAATATGATGCTAAAACTTCCCTTTTCTTCAAACGCCAATGCCTCTGTTTCATTTGCCAATTGAACAAGTGTTTCGCACACTTGTTGGAATGACAGTCTTCTACTTATGACATTTCCTTTCTCCACTATCTGTATGTCACACCAAGCCTAAATAAATATATAGAGTAAAAATCAGTTAGATCTGATGGATAACTAATGTTTTGTTTTACGTACCTTGGCAAATGCATTCTTTAAAGAAGATCTAGTATACTGATCAACCTTATTCCTTGTAGAATCTAAAGTGCTATAACCTTTGGTTTCATACCCAGGTACAGTTTCTTCCAGGATTCTAGTGGCCGAGAAAACTAAAGGAAGAATATACTCCATCGCCTCTATCGTTCCCTTGTTAAAACTTTGATGATAGTTCATCAATCGCTTCTCACACCATATGGTTGCTAAACTTAAAATAGACGACAACATCTCTACATAGACAGCTTCTCTATCAACTTTCTTTGAATCGTTAGCCACTTCAGTCAACATGGTGAGGGAGGCAGCAAGGAGATCGTTCTCCACTTGTCCAGTCATAACGTATTGTTGGAACAGAACCCACGTGAGACACAAGTCGTGCATAGGTTTGTTGAACCCTAAAGTAGTCCATGTTTTCTTCATTAGCTCCAAGAGCTCATCCACCTCATCAAGGACGCATGTTTCATCTTTCAAATCAAAGATGGAGTGGAGGAGGGATACATAGAGGTTGACATTGAAAGGGAAGCCATCAGCCCAATGACAGGTGTCGGTCGGAGACCCATCTACGCTTCTCCATGATAATGAAACCACACAATTACATATGGTCCTCATGGTCTTTGAGTTTTTTCCTGTGTCTATCGGTTGGAGATGGATGCTCTGAATAATGTCTCTAAGACATATGTCCAAGTTGTTGTTGTTGTTGTTGTATGCGTTGTCTAAAGGGATGGAAGGGTGAAGCAGAAGCCCAACCTCAAGGATCTTAAGTTGTCGTTTTTGCCACATGTGGTATTCATTGGAATCATCAAATTCCGAGGGCTTTAGATGTCGAATAAGCTCCAATGGGAGAATTATTGTTTCTGCACGTCTTCCCATCTAATTAAAATTTAAATATATA
>BJCM01087920.1:0-14256 GCA_018326385.1 Flaveria bidentis
TGTATATATATATATATATATATGTATCTACATATATATATATATATGCATATGTATATATATATATGTATATATATGTATATATATATATATATGTATATATATGTGTGTATATATATATATATATATATGTATATGTATATATATGTGTGTGGGGGGTGGTTAAAAAAATGCATTTGCCTAAAAAGCCTAAGGAAAGATCTCAGTATTTATTTGGTAAATCAATGGTTAAGACCAATTTTTTGGAATAAAAGTGATATCAATGGTAGAATGGGAAAACCACTTTTTAACCTTTTTTCAAATTCTCCCACTTTACTTAAACGTTCGTCACTTGTTTATACGATATTATTTTTTATAATTAGTCGCACCATAAAATTAAGCGTGTTATCCTCTTTAATTTGAGTATAGTATTGCAATGATTTTTTAACAAAAAAAAAATTAATGTTTTACGATAAGATGGTGCATTTTGATTTGTTGAACGTTAAGAAAACACTTTATATTTCGTTTTAGGTTATATATTGTTTAAGAACATGTTTTGTTTTGTTAAGTGTAAAAGATTATATAAAACAACGTAACTTTATGTGTTGTTTACAGTAAAAAACAAGGTGAAACATCACATCCTGGTGTGGTTTTATAAAATAAAACGCTCTATATGGTTTCAATGTAAAACAACATATTCTTTGATGTTTTCATGTGTTGGTATTATGTAAAGAAAAATGTTTTTTTGTTGTTTTCACGTTATATGTTATTTTCATGTTAAACAACATGTTTGGGTTGTTTTCGTGTAAAACAGGATGCTATGAGGTGCCTTCATGCAAAAAAACATGTTTGGTGCTAGTTTCACATAACACAACACATTATCTGAAGTTTTCACATAAAATAATATATGATTTGCTTATTTAACATAAAACAAAATGTTTTTAGCTGATCGAGGGAAAACCAACACATTCTTGGTAAAACAGCACAAAACATATTTTGTTTATATAGTATTTTGACATCTAGAAAAATAAATTAATTTTATATTAAAATTGGATTGAGTTTTGATTGAATGAAATAAAAAACTTTAAGAAAAAATGAATAAAATCAATTGAGAATAGCAATAGATATAAGAAAATAACATAAACTATTTTTGGTGTTGTTTATATTTTACTGATTGTTAAAAAAATATTATCATTCCTACTCAATTTTAAATATTTTCATATGTAAATCTCATATTGCTTCTTCGGCTTTTTAGGCATATAGTTATTTTATTTGAACTAGCTTCTCTCTCTCTCTATATATATATATATAGATACATATATATATAGATACATATATATATATATAGATACATATATATATATATAGATACATATATATATATATATAGATAGATATATATATAGATACATATATATATATATGTATGTATATATATACATATATGTATATATCTATATATATATGTATGTATGTATATATATGTATATATCTATATATATGTATATATATATATATCTATATATATATGTATATATAAATATATGTATATGTATATATATATGTATATATATATATATATGTATATTTATATATGTTCCTGTAAAAAGTTTATGTTGGCTTAAAAGCCTAAGAAGTAATCTTAGCCATCTATTTCATAAATCAATGGTTGAAATCAATTTTTGAGAAAAAAATGGTCGCTAGGGTATTGTGGGAAAACTCACTTTTTTTACCTTTTTTAAAATCCCTCATTTCACTTAAATGTTCGTAACTTTTTTATACGACATTATATTTTAAAATAAATTTCACCATAAAATCAAGCTCACTTTCTCTTTAATCTGACTATTTGAGTATATTTTTATCATATTTTTTAATAAAAAGCAACCATGTGTAAGGCCCCGTTCTCGGGACGCTTACAGCTGGCCAATCATCGCTCATAAAACATATAATTACATTAACGTGAAATAAACGTTGCAGCGGAAACATTAAAACAACATTTTCATTAAAAATGATTTTGCAAAATAATACAACATTCGGTACACAATTTCATTTGTTCGCATTACAATGCAAAAACATTAAACAAATGAATTCCATACAAAATGCCAAGTAGCTGCCCCGCACCATCCTCAGCAATGCTCACCTGCCAACTAGATAATGCATAAAAAGTTAGTGTTGCTGAGTGAGTTCTAGTTTTATAATAAAACATACTTTATCTTTCATTTAAATCCATTCTTTACAATCGTACGGGATCATGCGCTATACAAACACATAGAAAATATCATTATTATCTTCTTTTACTGTTCATCACATTCTTTCTTTAACTCTTTCTTTCTTTATCACATTCTATATCACTATCTGGATCAGTGTCATCATCTATGCTCCAAACAAATATGGTACTGGGCTGAAGTTCATAATTGACTTCCATACCGCACATAGCCTGGCACCAGCACCGGGTTAAGCGACAAAGATCCCAACTATATACTACACTTCCAACATTATGCATATAACTCGGGTACTGGTTCAAAGATCATAAATGACTTCCATACCGCACATAGCATGGCACCAGCACCGAGGTGAGTAATCTTTATAAACCAACTATATACTACACCTCCAACATTATGCATAACTCGGGTATTGGGCCGAAGATCATAACTGACTTCCATACCGCACATAGCCTGGAACCAACACCGAGGTGAGTAATCACTATAAACCATGTACCAAATCGTTGGTCAGTCACAAAGACTGGAACCCCTGTGTGTATCCTTAAGGGTTAGCTAAACCATACGTAGTGGAGCTTACGACATTTAGATTCGTGCACCTCTGTACATATTGCTTGCAAGCCTTTCTATACTTTCTCTTTCATTAATCCATGCACTCTATTATTATGTTCCTCTTTTTATTATCTTCCACTTTACGTTACATAATACTTTCAATTCAATCATTCTTTAACATATAAAGTAAAGCCACGGGAAGACAATCATACATAATAAGGAATATCAACATAAACATACAACAAACATACCCTTATGCATAAGCATCAAACATACATCATATCATCATCGTACAATGCCCATCACATCATCTATGAACTCAATAGTCAACTTACATGAACCCCCAGGAACCTCCCAAGTCAAAATCCATATCTGCATTTTCCCCGAAATTTAGAAAATAAACTAAGTCTTCATCCGCATTTCTTGTTGTTCATCCGCATTGACTTGTTCTTCATCCTCATTAACATGTTGTTCATCCGCATTAACTTGATGTTCATCCGCATTAACATGTTGTTCATCCGCTTTAACATGGTGTTCATCTGCATTAACTTGTTCTTCATGTGCATTAACATGTTGTTCATCCGTATTAACTTGTTGTTAATCAACATTAACTTGTTGTTCATCTGCATTGACTTGTTGTTCATCCACATTAGCATGTTGTTCATCCGCATTTACATGTCGTTCATCCGCATTAACTTGTTGTTCATCTGCATTAACATGTTGTTCATCCACATTAACATGTTGTTCATCCGCATTAACATGTTGTTCATCCCCATTAACTAGTTGTTCATCCGCATCAACATGTTGTTCATCCGCATTAACTTTGATATGTGATTCCTCCAGTCGCATAACTTTCATCCGCATTTCCTCAGTCCCATAACTTTCATCCGCATTTCCTCTAGTCGCATTACTTTCATTCGTGTTTCCTCCAGTCGCATAACTTTCATCCGCATTTCCTTTTGCTCATCCGCATTAGCAAATACGGATGAGTTAGAATCAGAGGGTCATCCGCATTAGGAACACTTAAGCAGTTATTCTAAAACTTAGGCGAATGAGCAGCCCCATTCGCACCTAAACATCAGATTTCAGTCCCCAAACCTCACTTATCATGTCCTAAGCTTAAATCTTACATTCTAAGCCATAGAAACACAACCATAACGTCATAAAACACGTACATAGCCCAAAATCAAACCCCACCCGCAACATACACACATGCATACATACGGGTATAAAAACCCATTTTTATAAAAACATTCATACATGCATTTCTAGCCCTAAAATCAGTTAAAAACATATAAAAGAGGGGTTCTAGAACTCACCTTTACAGCTCTTTGGGTAAGACTTCTTCAAACTCGTTTGCAAATCGAGTTCAAACACCTAAAATCCACCAAACACACACCCAAACAACATATAACATGCATAAGCAAATACCCAAGGTCTATCTGGTTAAGAACACCATAAACACACGAATTCTTACCTTGAATTCGCACATCTTGCTCTTGTTCTTCTTCAAACTAAGAGTTTTCAGCTCTCCTTTCTCTCTCTACAGAAAAATTCGAATGTTGAGTGTGAAGTGAGAGTAATGGGTGGCCATGCCACCTTCATCACCAACTTTTAAACATTTTTATCCTTTTGACACTTTTTACCCCTTAACTTGGGTAATATATCTTTTCTTTCTTTTTCTTCACTTTATTCTTTTGTTTTAGTCTTCAAAAAAAGAACCGGGTGTTACAAGTCCACCCCCCTTATATAGGTTTCATCCCCGAAACCTGTTATTCCTCGAACAAACGTGGGTAATGTTGTCTCATCTGTTCTTCAATCTCCCACGTAGACTCAGATCCCTTTCTGTGCTTCCACTGTACGCGCATAAGTGGGACTACTTTATTTCTTAGCCTCTTCTCTTTACGATCAATGATTTCCACTGGTTGTCCACAAAATTGAGCCGTTCATCCACCTCGATATCCTCTAATGGCACAACCATATCCTCGTCTGCTAAACATTTCCTCAGATATGATACATGGAATGTTAGGTGAATTCCACTTAACTCAGCTGGTAATTCCAATCTATAGGCGGCCCCTCCTACTCAAGCAATAATTTAGAAAGGCCCTATGTATCTCGGCTGAATATGGTGCACTCATCCCGTATAGATAGTGCCTCCATATCATTAATGCAAAGACCACGGCTGCTAGCTCCAAGTCGGGAGTGGGATAATTGACCTCATGAACTTTCAACTATCGGGATGCATAGGCTATAACCTTTCCTTTCTTCATCAACACACATCCCATCCCCGAGTAGGAAGCATCGGAATAAACCACCAAATCTTCGTTTCTACCTTTGTCGGGTCCACCATAATCCCACCGGGATTTACCACATGACCTAAAAACTGAACCTCGCATAACAAGAACGCGCACTTGGAGAATTTGGCATACAACTTCTCCTCTCTCAACGTCTCCACACCTCCCGAATGTGCCCGACATGCACTTCCTCGCTCTTCAAATTAATCTGGATATCATCAATAAACACAATCACTGATTTATCTAACATTGGCTGACTCACTCGATTCATCAGGTCCATAAAAGCAGTTGGCGCGTTGGTCAAACCAAAAGACATAACGAGTAACTCATAGTGTCTCTAACGCATGCGAAAAGCTGTTTTAGGAATATCTTGCTCCTTAACCTTCATCTAATGGTAGCCAAATCAAAGATCTATCCTCTAGAACCATCTGACACCTTGGAGCTAATCGAACTGGTCATCGATCCTCGGTAATGGATACCGATTCTTGACCGTCATCTTGTTCAACTCTCGGTAGTCAATGCACATCCTCATACTATCGTCCTTCTTCTTCAAGAATAAGACCGGAGCAGCCCAAGGAGAGATACTCGGTCTAATGAACCCCTTATCAAGCAACTCCTGCAGTTGCTCCATCACTTCCTTTATCTCAGTCGGACCCAACCGACACAGTGCCTTAGCAATAGGTTGGGCACCGGGTATCAAGTCAATATGGAACTCGATATCACGGTCCGGTGGCACTCCTGATAAGTCTTCTGGGAACACCTCTGGGAAGCCAAACACAACCGTTACATCAGTCAGTTATGGTGTTGGCATATCCACATCCTTCACGTAGGCCATGTAGGCACTACACCCATGCCTCATGCACTTTCCCGCCACCGCCATCGAAATCACCTTCAGGATAGTTGTAACTCGATCACTGTAATCTTTTACCGAACTCTCGTCAAGCATTGATAGTCTAATTACCTTCTTGCGAGACACAAAGTTTGCCTCGTAGTCCGCCAACCAATCCATTCCTAGGACTACATCGAACCGCGTAAGGTCATCATGGACGATCTAACAGGAAACTTATGACCTTCTAATTCAATGTCACAGCCTTCTATCCTTCTATCATCTCAGAAATCCTGGTAGACTTACCTATGGCAGTTTCTACATCGAAGGGCTCATCAACACTTCTACTCCTAATGGGCAACTTAGCACAAAAGATAGCAGAAATAAAACTCCTACTTACACCGGAATCAAACAACACAAAAGCAAGAGTTTGGTTACTAGATACGTACCTGACATGACATCGGGGTCCGTCCTAGCTTCCCCTTGCGTTATCGTGAACGCTCTAGAACTTTCCCTCTGCCCATCTCCTCTAGCCTTTTTCACTCCCTAACCTTCAGCCCTCGGCTTCTTGCAGTCCCTGCTCATGTGGCCTTCCTCACCACTAGAATAACACCTCCTCAAACCGTAGTTCTTCGCCACATTTCTGGTTCTTCCATAATGGAAACAGACATTGGTTCCCAATCTACATTCCCCGGTGTGTTCTTGTCCACACTTGAGACATCTTCTTGGCCCTGCATCGGATGTGACCACACGCCGGTCACCACCCGTGCACCTTTGTTACTTGGAGTGGCCCCGCCACGTCCAAACCGCTTTCCGTTCCAATTCTGATATCCACCACTCTTCTTACTGCTTTCAGCCACCACCACCGCTCTTTCATCATACAACCTCCCCGCCAAGTCAATCACCAACCTAAACGTGCTCGGTCGGGCAGTGATCATATGCCTACGGACATCCGCTGACAGTCCCTGAATATACCTCTTGATCTTTCATGACAAGGGTGTCACTTGATCCGGCACCACACGTGCCATCCCGTTGAATTTAGTGGTGTACTGCTGATGTGTCATCGTTCCCGCCTCCAGCTACAGGAACTCCCTTTCCACCTTATCCATCTCCCGATGAGGACAGAATTCCTCAATCACTAGCCTCTTCAGCTCTGTCCACCTATCCTCCCGATAGCCCTGCTACCCTCAGCTTGGTCAATATTTTCCCACCAGCATGAAGCCGAGTCCACAAATGAGTGGGCAACAAACTTCACTTTCTGGTCCTCACGGCACTCGCTGATATTTAGGACAACTTCTATCTGTGAAGTCGCTGGATCGGTAGACATCCGAGCGTGTTCTTGATGGAAGGAAACAAAATCAAAACCAAGAGACAAACAATAAACACGATCTATAATAAAATGGTTTCATTAATAAAACTTAATGATTACAAGATCGTTACAACATAATATTCATGATTCTTGGCAAAGGGAGATCGAGCATGATCTCCCCTCTCATCCGGCAGCACCTAGGCCCCCGGGCACAACCCTCTCAAAACCCCTCCTCTCTCTACACATTAAAATTGGTATATATAGGACTCGGCCCATATTAGATGCAACTAGGCCCATTCATGTGATTGGTTCATGCGTATGGTTCAATCATACGACTGGACCATGCGAATGATTCAATCGTGCGACTGGACCATACTTATGGTTCAGTCTTACGAATGGCCAATCGCATCTCTCAGTCGCACGACTGGCCCATTAGCAAGGCTCAGTCGTACGATTGAGTCTCATTCGTATATGCTCCTACGAATGACCCAGTTTCATGTGTTTACAACATATCAAGTGTATTACATTAAGCCTAGACTATTCGACAAGCGACGGACAAACTATATATGACAATATATGCTCCAACAAATTCCCCCTTGTACGTTGCTTGCGAATAGTAGATAACACCTCTTACAACCTTCAGTCAACATTTGCTCTAGTTTCCAATAGAATCAAACGAAAAACCATATTAGCCAATGTTGCCGATCCGTCAGGTTGCTACAGTATCCCTGAAAATGAATTTAGGCACAACAACTTTCGTTTACTATGTAGAACACCATCATAGCAGCAAGATTCCCCATATGACTGATTTTTCCAGATAATGACGTGAACAATTTTCCATTGCTTCAATCTTCACACAGGCTAACTTAATTAATATTGACACCTGTAGAAATCCCCCCTCAAATTCAGCATATCCCAATATATAAACATTGTGCTCTCCTGGCGTCTTCATATGGTGTAATGGGAAAATGGTAGAAGGTTCCAATCCACAGCTAACAATCTCAAACAAATCACGATGCACTCAGATTCATCATTAGAAACCAGCTCACATCATCACTTTCTAATTGCGTCTTCAATTTCTCTATACATGGATTCCCCCTAAGAATGAGAATCCTCTCTGTGCGAATAGATATAACTTGATTGGCCCATAAATAGTCAGATGCTCCTGACTACCCCACAAAATCAGCACCGACTGCTGACATCTTCTCTTCTCTCTTTCGTGTTCCAACTACATTCACCTATTCTGGAAGTCCGACGAATAATGGGGTATACATTGAACTTATTTGAAAAAAGAACCTCAGGGTGAATATGCTTTGCTCATCCTCAAATCTGTGCAAGAAGCAGTTCCAGACTCTTTTTTTGGTCTGGAACAAATGCGGATGAGTTAATGCGGATGGCTCATTCATGCAATTGAACATACGACTAGTCCAGTCGCATGACTGAACATACAACTGGTTCAATCATACGAATGGTCCATTAGCATGGTCTAGTCATACGAATGGTCCATTAGCACGGTCCAGTCGTACGAATGGTCCATTCGCATGAGCAGATGTGCACGCAGATTCTCAGATCTGCAGTCGCTAGGGCTGCCAAAAACCCTAATCTTATGAATCTGACATGAACTAAACCAAAATAGACATCATAAGATTCGCAAGGGTGATCAGAACGTGGTTTCGAGTTTGATTTTAACATAGAAACAACACACGTAACAAGATCTGAGAAAAACACGAAGAACACGAAGTGGGTTTAACGTCAAAGAACCTGAAATAGATCCAGAAATCAAGAGCTTAGGTTACTAGAATGATTGTTAGATCATTCCAGCAATAACCTGGCTCTGATACCAATTGTGAAGTCGCTGGATAGGTAGACATCCGAGCGTGTTCTTGACGGAAGGAAACAAAATCAAAACCAAGAGACAAACAATAAACACAATTTATAATAAAATAGTTTCATTGATAAAACCTAATGATTACAAGATCGTTACAACATAATATTCACGACTCTTGGCAAGGGAGATCGAGCAAGATCTCCCCTCTCATCCGGCAGCACCTAGGCCCCCAGGCACAACCCTCTCAAAACCCCTCCTCTCTCTACACATTGAAACTGGTATATATAGGCCTCGGCCCATATTCGATGCGACTAGGCCCATTCGTGTGATTGGACCATGTGTATGTTTCAATCGTACGACTGCACCATGCGAATGGTTCAATCGTGCGACTGGACCATACTAATGGTTCAGTTTTACGAATGGCCAATCTCATCTCTCAGTCGCACGACTTGCCTATTAGCAAGGCTCAATCATATGACTGAGTCTCATTCACATATTCTCTTACAAATGACCCAGTTTCATGTGTTTACAACATATCAGGTGTATTACATTAAGCCTAAACTATTCGACAAACGACGAACACACTATATATGACAATATATGCTCCAACACCATCTCTCTCACCCACCGGTGAGCAGCAGCAGCAATACCATTACTATTGAAGGTTGGTGGCTTGCATCTCTGAAATGCCCAATAATTACAGCCTCGTGCCGTCTCCAGCGCAGGCTCTTCTTCTTCCTCCTCTTCATCATCAGAGAGAACCGTTTCAAGCTCCGGTTGCTCCCGTCCTCCCGAGGACCTGTTCCTCTCCTTTCTCTCTCCTTCTCACATAACCTTTATCACCTTGGTCACCACAAACATTAGGATCGTACCTGATGCATTTCCTCCATAACAGCCTCCTTCACTAAGGCTCTCAGGTTAGCACTCTCATCTCCGCCCTCTAGACGAGGGGTCTTGGGTTCTTTATGAACCATCTTTTCAACTCTAAGCCTTTCTCTTTTGGGCCGCAGTTCAACACCGTGCACACCACGACCTCCACCCCTCGAAGCTTTAGATGATCTACCACCGGCCATTCTCTAAAACACACTATAAGATTTAAACACCAACACGGTCATTCAAGGGAACAGCTCAGTTTATGTCAAGTATAGTAAATCCCTAATTACAGTGGCCAGTTGTGATTAGCCACTTACTTTACTCTTCATACCCCAAGCATTGCCTATCCTGGCCACATCAGTATCTAAATCTACAAACAACACATAAACCACATAACATGCGCACGTAATACTAGTTAACATTACGAAAATACCTGATGGCACACAGCTACTCGGACTGGCATCTCTTCCCTTTCCGTCCCATTCTCAGTTTTAGTTAAGGTTTATTTTGAAAATTTACATGTTTCGCTTAAACTTTGGCTCTGATACCAACTTGTAAGGCCCCGTTGCCGGGATGCTTACAGCTGGCCAATCATTGCACATAAAACATATAATTACATTAACTTGAAATAAACGTTGCAGCAGAAACATTAAAAACATCATTTTCATTAAAATGCTTTTGCAAAATAATAGAACATTCGTTACACAATTTCATTTGTTCGTATTACAATGCAAAAACATTAAACAAAAGAATGCCACACAAAATGCCAAGTAGCTACCTCGAGCCATCCTCAGCAATGCTCACCTGCCAACACGAAAATGCATAAAAAGTCAACGTTGCTGAGTGAGTTCTAGTTATATAATAAAACATACTTTATCTTTCGTTTAAATCCATTCTTTACAATTGTACGGGATCATGCACTATACATACACATAGATAATATCATTATTATCTTCCTTTACTGTTCATCACATTCTTTCTTTAACTCTTTCTTTCTTTATCACATTCTTTATCACTATCTGGATCAGTGTTATCATCTATGCCCCAAACAAATAGGGTACTGGGCCGAAGTTCATAATTGACTTCCATGCCGCACATAGCCTGGCACCAGCACTGCGATAAGCGACAAAGATCCCAACTATATACTAAACTTCCAACATTATGCATATCACTCAGTTACTGGGCCGAAGATCATAAATGACTTCGATACCGCACATAGCCAGGCACTAGCACCGAGATGAGTAATCACTATAAACCAACTGTATACTACACCTCCAACATTATGCATAACTCAGGTACTGGGCCGAAGATCATAAATGACTTCCATACCGCACATAGCCCGACACCAACACCAAGGTGAGTAATCATTATTAACCATGTACCAAATCTTTGGTCATTCACAAAAATTGGAATCCCTGAGTGTATCCTTAAGGGTTAGTTAAGCCATACGCAGTTGAGCTTACGACATTTTAGAGTCATGCACCTCTGTACATATTGCTTGCAAGCCTTTCTATACTTTCTCTTTCATTAATACATGCACTCTATCATTATGTTCCTCATTTCATTATCTTCCACTTTATGTTACATAATACTTTCAATTCATTCATTCGTTAACATACAAAGTAAAGCCACGAGAAGACAATCATACATAATAAGGAACATCAACATAAACATATAACAAACATACCATCATGCATAAGCATCAAACATACATCATATCATCATCATACAATGCCCATCACATCATCTATGACCTCAAAAGTCAACATACATGAACCCGCGGTAACCTCCCAAGTCAATACCTACATCTGCATTTTCCTTAAAATTCTGAAAATAAACTAAGTCTTCATCCGCATTTCCTATTGTTCATCCGCATTGACTTGTTGTTCATCCGCATTAACATGTTGTTCATCTGCATTAACATGTTGTTCATCTGCATTAACATGTTGTTCATCCGCTTTAACATGTTGTTCATCCGCATTAACATGTTGTTCATCTGCATTAACTTGTTGTTTATCCGCATTAACTTGTTGTTCATCCGCATTGACTTTTTGTTCATCGAAATTAACATGTTGTTCATCCACATTAACTTGTTGTTCATCCGCATTAACATGTTGTTCATCCGCATTAACATGTTGTTCATCCGCATTAACTTGTTGTTCATCCGCATTAACTTGTTGTTCATCCGCTTTGACTTGTTGTTCATCCACATTAGCATGTTGTTCATCTGCATTAACATGTTGTTCATCCGCATTAACTTGTTGTTCCTCCGCATTAACATGGTGTTCGTCCGCATTAACATGTTGTTCATCTGCATTAATATGTTATTTATCCGCATTAACTTATTATTTATCCCTATTAACATGTTGTTCATCCGCATTAAGTTTATCTGCATTTCCTCTAGTCGCATAACTTTCATCCGTGTTTCCTACAGTCGCATAACATTCATCCGCATTTCCTCCAGGTGCATAACTTTCATCCGCGTTTCCTCCAGGCGCATAACATTCATCCGTGTTTCCTCCAGTGGCATTCATCCGCATTTCCTCTTGCTCATCCTAATTAGCAAATGCAGATGAGTTAGACTCAGAGGGTCATCCGCATTAGGAACACGTAAGCATTTATTCTAAAACTTAGGTGCATGAGCAGCCCCATTCGCACCAAAACATCAGATTTCAGTCCTCAAACCTCACCTATCATGTCCTAACTTTAAATCTTACATTCTAAGCCATAGAAACACAATCATAACGTCATAAAACACGTACATAGCCCAAAATCAAACCCCACCTGCAACACACACACATACATACATACGGGTATAAAAACCCATTTTTATAAAAACGGTCATACATGCATTTCCAGCCCCAATATCAGTTAAAACCATGTAAAAGAGGGATTTTAGAACTCACCTTTGCAGCTCTTTGGGTAAGACTTCTTCAAACCCGTTTTCAAATCAAGTTCAAACTCCTAAAACCCACCAAACACACACCCAAACAACATATAACATGCATAAGCAAATACTCGAGGTTTAAACCGGTTAAAAACACCATAAACACATGAATTCTTACCTTGAATTCACACTTCCTGTTCTTGTTCTTATTCAGACCCAAAGTTTTCAGCCCTCCTTTCTCTCTCTAAAGAAAAATCCGAATGTTGAGTGTGAAGAGAGAGTAATGGGCGGCCATGCCACCTTTATCACCAACTTTTAATCCTTTTTGTCCTTTTGAGACTTTTTACCCCTTAACTTGGGTAATATATCTTTTCTTTCTTTTTCTTCACTTTATTCTTTTGTTTGAGTCTTCAAAAATATAACCGGGTGTTACACCCTGTTATGAGATTATGTTGTTTTACAATTAAAGATAGCATTATGTGTTGTTTTATAGTAAGACACGCTTCTGTGTAGTTTTACGGTAAGACAACGAGTTTTGTGCTATTTTAGGGTAAAACAATACATTGTGCATTGATATATATGAACACATCACATATAACTGTTATGAAATTGTATTGTCTTATGATAGGAAGGTGCTATTTTGTGTTGTTCACAAATCTGAAAACACTTTATATGTTGTTTTACGGTAAGATACCACGTCTTGCGTTTTTTTTGTACAGTTAGAACAATATATAAACAACACAAATTTATGTATTGTTTATATTACAATAAAAAGTTAAGATAATACAACATGCTATATGTTGTTTTACTTTACAACAACATTATTTGTGATTATTTAACGTAAAATGACAGGATTTGTGTTGATTTACTTTAAAAAAATTACTGTAAAACAACACGCTATGTGTTGATTAAATGTAAAACAATACGCTTTGTGCTCATTTAACCTAAAACAATACGCTTTGTGTTGATTCAACGTAAAACAACATGCTCTGTGCTAATGTTAAACAACACTCTCTATGCTGATTTAACGTAAAACAAAACGCTTTGTGCTTATTCAATGTAAAACAACAAGCTCTATGCTTATTCAATGTAAAACAACATGTTCTATGTTGATTCAATGTAATAAAACACACTCTGTTATGATTCAATGTAAAACATCACGCTTTGCACTGATTCAACATAAAACATCATAATGTGTTCAAGCAAATAAAGTAAGCTAATCATAAATAATTTAAATCAAGCTCATGCACATATAATATTTATGATCTAATAATCCGAAAATATGTATCGATGATCTAGAATATATAGCGAGTACATTTACTATACTCTACATATCATTAAATAGAAACTTATAAAATGATTAAAATGTAGGAATTTAGATGGAAAAAATTAATGATCATAATGTCCTTCCTCTATTTTCTTAAAATGTCACATGTCATCTTCTCTTTACTTTTTATCCTTTTTAGGAAAAACAATTTTTTTATTTGAA
>BJCM01087922.1:0-11093 GCA_018326385.1 Flaveria bidentis
AAAATAATTTGTGTTTTTTCCCATGTATTAACAACCAGTCATTGGTACCCTAACCCAGGTAAAGATGTCTATTCAATATAATTTGTTTTAAAACAATAAATAATTAGAGAGAGCAACAATATTCTGGCAATGAATTATAGTCAAGCTAGCTCTAACACACGATTACTTAGGATGTACATAAAGTACCAAAAACTCAACCTTCAATTAGGGTCGTGAGAAAATACATAAGATGATGAAGACGAACCATTAGACATAGAGTTTTGAGCGAGAAAACCCTAATTTCTATGCAAGAAGCAAACAATCCAAGAATTGAAGAATTTCCACAAGAATCACATGGTTTAGGCCCTAATCTCTATGAACTGCATATCAACAATGAAAGAATCAAAACCAAGCGAGAGAATTGACAATAGCTAATACGATGTTAAAAACTATAATTCAAAGTATTATTCAACCCCATTCAAAAATGTTCAACCCAATCTGTTACAAAAAAATATAGAATACAAAATATACACATAACAAAAAACCATAAAATCATATTTCAGATCATAGTTACGATGATTAGATATAAAGTTATATAATAAGATAACACTAAGAGCATAATGAATCATTAACTAAATGAAACCCCTTAAAAGAAACGGATATGATTAGGCATCAGAGCGAAAAGAGAAATCGGAGAATGAGCAAGTGAATGAATTGAGCCATTCGCTCTCTTGTCTTAATTTATAAGATCTACCAAGAAATGAGCCAAACTTTAGATAATTCAAGAGTCGCGTGTCATTCCACAGATAAAATGAGTTACCATAAATCTCACACATGCCAATGGATATTCTTCATAACCTAGTTGTCCAGATTTGTACCAACAACCTAACAGACATATGCTTACCTTTACATAAGTCGATTAATAATTGAATATATACAAAATATATACCAAAAGATTTGTTGTTCAATTATGTCCACTGTTTCCAACAACTTCACTCCTTTCACCCTTAGCGAAATAGGGAAAGGTGTCTTCCCTATAAGCACAATCGAATGGAATTAAATGTAATTTTATACTGCTTGTGCGAGTGGTATTGATCTTGCCAATTAAAAAAACATGTATTTTGTTTGATCAAAATTACAATATAAATTATTAAGGTTTCATTTTTAATTATTAAAATCCAGTTTATCATTATAAAAATATGTTTGAATGAAAATATATTTTGACTTTGAAGTATTGGTAGCTATGCATCTTAGTATATATATATATATATGTATAAATTATATTAAAAACCGACATCAATACCATAGGTTACATCATTTGAAAGCTCTAGAATACTATATCGTTCAATACGATAAGTTGCATCATTTGAAAGCTCTAGACCAAGACCATAATATCATACTTTTCTATTATTCTTTTTTAATTCATGACTCAATAAAAGAATAAGTAAATAAAATATGATATAAGAATAAAAAAACCGATGACACGTTTCATCGTCAATTTTCCAAACTAATGTTTATTTTTGTTTAAATATAAATTATTCATCAATTGATTGAATACCAAGTTAAATTAATATAAATAAACTTCTAAAATCGATGGTGAAATCTGACCACTTAATAATATATTACAAGTTTAACTGGATTTTCTATAAATTATGGTTATAAATATTAAGCAAATCTCATATCATTTTCTTAAATTCAAGAAGAGATACTAGCCCATAAATCAAGAACGCACCGCATTAACTATCATTAGAAAAGTCTAATCCTAAGGAAAAAAATCCTTAACTTATGCACAGGTTAGTATCTAGTATAATCCCACAGGGTGAACAATTTAATACCTAAAAAAAGTTTATGTTTATATTAGTTCTATATTATAACAATAGAGAATATATTTATGTTTTTTCAAATATATTTGTTTATGTGTATGTCTATTACTAGAAACTAGATGGTTGCCCCATGCGTTGCAGCGTATAGATTTAGTTGTCAATCTCTATAAACCGATTATTGTTAGTTACATGTGTGCAGTAATTAAGGACACAAAAGATGCAACTTAGGTTGCTGCTTCAAGCCAACAATATAAATAGAAAGTTCATATTAAATTAGAAAAAATCAAGTATTTGAATAATCGATCACCGTAATAAATAAAGAAAAAACATTTCAAAATATTAATCTTAAAAAAAACAAATTTCACCTACTCTTTACGAAAACAAGCGCAACTTCTAGTCTAAGAATTACTCTATATGAAGAAACTACAAAAAAAGAAGGAACTTGTTAGTGAAAATGTTAAAGACACTACAAACAATATGAAAAAGGTGACAAACAAAACTATACCCATGCTAAAGTGAGCGTACAAAAAGCTTAAAGTCTATGTAAGTTACCATGTTTATGGTAAAAATTAGTGTAAATGACTCAACACATATATATACTTCAGTGGCTATATGATAGCTTTAATAATGGATGACTTTAATGAAAGGGTGATAATTCTGATAAATAAATGATTTTAATGAAAGGGTGACTTAAATTAAGCAAATATGTTACATACCTTTGGCTTTTTAATCGAAGTTCATGCAAATTCATCAGCACTTCAAGTTTATGATCAAGGTAATCCTGCAAGACCTTTTTATTATTCTGAAAAGAAAGATGTAATTCAGTTTAGATTCTTATAAAAATATAATAAAAAATACTTATCAATGTCATAGCACCACCTACTTATTTACCTATCAATTTGCTCCATTTATATTGCTAGTCACTGTAGTAACACATATAGTAGCTCAATTTAAAAGGTTATGAAAACCTTTGGTGGTAACTTTACGGACAATTTGTGTAATTTGATTGATCCACGGGACCAAATATCTGATTTACTACAATATAGCGGAAGTCGTAGCAAGAATGTACCTGAGTTGGGATGGGTAGATATAAGTCAAAATAAAGAAAAGCGAGTCCAATCATGAGCTTGAAAGAAGACATCATAGTTACCATAATTCACACACTTGAACCATAAATTAACTTTTCTTCTTGTTTTAGGTCATTGTTGTTTATCTTTGAAAGATCTTTCAGTAGAGAAGCCTATGAAGCTTATCAACTTCAGTTTCAAAACTTCAGTTTCAAGAAATGTATGCATGAAGATAGTTTTAAAAGATAAAAGGATAAACTTTGCTCACCATAAAATATGCAGGTGACTTCGAAACATTTCTCAACACATATACTGCATACCCCACAAAAAAAAGTTTCAAAATTTATAATAAATTTCAACTTTTTAGCTAGCATAGAAAAAACAATACCTCTAAGTATGGGCTTACATTTTCGGATAATCCAAGAGTGTCAACATACTTTACACCATAAGATTTTGTCATACTATTAAGTGGGTTTCCCTAGAAACTTATTCATCAGTTTCTTCAATAACTCTTTATCCTCTGTAAAACTGTATCTAGTCCCAACTAAAATATATAGATGTGTCATTCCAAGCAATGTAGAGTTTACAAAGTTTCATATTCCAATTTCTTAAGAACCGTGCATTCATTAATCACAAAAGAATGTCAGTTCTAATTTATAAAGTTCAATAGATTCAATCTACTTAAATATAGAAACATATACCTTATTTGTTATTTGTTAAATCAAGCATTCGAGCTTATTGATCCAGCACATTAACTTCGATTGAAAATGACTATTTCATCCATTACACCAAATTTAGTATATGATCATAAAGCTAACAATTATCTATTCTACATATTAAAGGGTAGAGGTGGCAACATGGGTGGGTTAGATTGGGTTGGTTGTTAGGTTAGGATGGATTTGTGTCTAGATAGGTTTGGGTTAGGATAGATCATTTAGAAAAAAAAGGTCAGGATGGCTTTTGGTTAGGATGAGTTCAGGTCAGGATGAGTTCGGGTTAAAATGAATCATTTTTTTTAAAAAACCAATACTATTTAACTAGTTTTTTACAATCCAATAACACATATAGACAGATGCTTATGCGAGCTCAAAAAGATACATATACGACTTCATTTATAAATGGTGGTATCTTCAATAAAACAATGATGATGGTTTGATAATGAAGCAGAGGCCCGACTATAGGTGTGGTGGTGGTGAGTGATGAAACTCAACGGAGGTGGAGACTGATGCGGAGCCCGACTGTAGGTGCGGTGATGGTGCGGTGGTGGTGCACGATGAAACTTGACGGAGGTAGGAGGGTGTAGATGTGATGGACCAATGGTGGTGCGGTGGACCGGTGGTGGTTTGGTGGTGGTTTGGTGGTGGTTCGATGGTGGTATGGTGGTGGTTCGGTGGTGTTGCGGTGGTGGTGCGCGATGAAATTCGACGAAGGTGACCAATTTGAGTGAAATAAACTTTGACTTATTATGACTTGAAGCACTAATATTAAAAATACATCTTGACCTATGTTTATTTTTTTCCAAAAAAGCTTTTAACCCATATTGACCCCCTTGTGTTTTTTATTCAATCCATTCTAACCCATCTCTATTTTTAAAACACCATTATGACCCAAAATCACATTCTTGGACTTCTTTTGCCACCTCTATTAAAGGGTTTAAGAGGAAAGGGGGAATCCCTATAGAAAATACCTGCTACAGATGAACCCTAGTTACCATCTTCAATTGAAGAGCGAAGAAGAGGAAACTTGAGCAAGAAAACCAAGAATATCTTTCAAATACGTAATCTCAACTCTACAACGTTGAAGGTAATCAACATATAGCATTTTGGCAGGAGGTAATTAATGGGGAGAGGTGGAATCGTTTCTAGGAAGACAATATTGTTGGGATGAAGAGGATGTCATTTTGGTATGAGTCTATCATCTTTGGATTGTGTTCATTAGCAAATCGATAATGAACTAAAATCAGAATCCAAGGTAATCCTTCTCGATACCAATCCTCAAGCCCTAGATCTTAATCAGCTTCATGTTCGATACCTGTAGAGAATGTATGAAGAGGCTGATGCAACCCAAACATCCAAGTCTATCCTGTATGCTGCACAAGTGCATTGAAGAAGAAAGCTTCGGAAGTTTTACACATGCAACAAAAAATACTCAAAGTATAAAATCTTCCGAAGCCAAGACCAATATCTTCCGAAGCCAAAGATCAAGTCTTCCGAAGCGTCAGAGACAAAGTCTTCCAAAGCTCAACTCTTGAAAAAAAATTTCTTCCGAAGACTTTTAGTAACATGCTTTATCTGATGTATTTTTCCATAAAGTTGGACACCTTTCCGCTGCATCTCTGTAAAGTCGCCAACTTACATGAGTTGGTGAAAAGGTCCATGCTTTTGGTAACTGTACATTGAGGTCTTGAGTCTGTAACTTTCTACTTCATGTACTTTATCATTTTTGTAATAGATAAGGATGTGAGCTATGGCATGTCATAGTCACTAGTCAAAAGGCAATCTGCCTTTTGACTCTACAATTGATTTTGTTTTATATCTAGTCAATTGTATCCAGCTAGTTTTCATAGTATGGCCGGCTGTAGGATGTAGTATAAGTATGTCATGTTTTTGTATCTTTCTTTTATGCTAAGTAAAACTTGTAATAGAACATTGAGAAAGTAATATTCTGCAATCTTGAAAACCATACACTTGTGTATCTTGCTCTTGTGTTCTGTCTCTTACATTACTTGTGTTCTTAGTGTCTTTACTTGTGGTTAATCCAGTCTACTGTTTGATTAAGTTTAGTTACTCTCCTCTTTGTGTTGTTGTGTTGTAAGTGACACCCTTCACCGATCCTGCATTTGGTATCAGAGCTTTCCAGACTCTTGATATAAGATCTCACAATCTTAAAATCCCTCTCACACACAAATACTCAACTTTTCAAATGGCAGCCATTTCCAAGATTGATATGGAAACTGGAACCATGAACAAGTCCTTACTGATCACTCTTGATGACTTTGATACCTGTTGCCTGAGAATGGAAGGTTTCATCAGCTCTCTAGACTCAAGAATATAGGAGTCTGTTGAGAATAGACCTTACATACCAAGCACCCCCTCTGCTACTGGTGCTAGTATGATCCCCAAGGTTGTGGCAAACTACTCTGATGAAGACAGGAAGATAGTAGAGATTGATAGAAAAGCCATGACAGCCCTTCAGACTGCTCTTCCAAACTCTGTATACAGAGGTTTCAAGAAATGCAAAATAGCTAAACAGCTATGGGATGTATTGAAACTGATGTATGAGGGTTCCTTTGAAGCCAAGGAGAACAAGAAGGATCTCCTAAAGCAGCAGTTTGAAAACTTCACCTTTAAAACAGGTGAAACCTTGACTCAGCAATACTTTAGGTATGTTGAGATTGTGGATACCCTTGTGGGTGGAGGAGTTCCTCTTGAAAACAGGGACATTGTAACGAAGTTCATGTCCTTACTTCCTAGGCAGTGGACACACTACTGTTTGGTGATCAAGAGGACTAAAAATCTCAAAACTCTTACTCTGACAAAGTTATATGGGATTCTCAATGGCTACTAGATGGAGATGAACATGCTAGGTTCATCTGGCAACTCCAATAATCAAATGGGTTCAGCCCTGCATGTGGTTGAAAGGGATAGCATAGAACCCCAACATCATCTCATATGCTACCCTGACAACTCATCAAAGGGTCCTTTCATCACCTTTCTAGAGACACCTAGGGAGAATTACACTCAAGGAAGCCCATTCCAAGAGACAAGTTCTTCTCAAGCTTTTGTGTCTTCTGATGAAAGTTATGGTAACTTTCTTTTCACCCTTGAAGACCTGGACTGTATCCACCCAGATGATCTGGAGTATATGGAGATAGTCTAGCAGATGGCTCTTCTCACTCACAGAGCCAAGAAGTTCTATAAGAGAATAGGAAGGAAGTTTTCAAGCAATGCAACCAGTGGAAAGTTTGGCCTATACAAGAGCAAAGTCAAGTGTTACAACTGTAACTTGATGGGTAACTTTGCTAGGGAGTGTAAGGCACCTAGAACAAATGGTGGCCAAACACACTCCAGACCTAACTACGCTGACAAAGCTCCCCAGAATAAGAAGCCATAGTAGTAAGTTGTTGTTGCTGTTGAAGAAGGAGGCTTTAACTAGAGCTTCAGGTGGAAGATGCTTCTCCAAACCAAGCACTCATGGCAGATCATGATGAAGCCAAGGTATTGAAACATCTCTGTACCCCTGAATGCGTTGCTAAAGTTAATAGTTACAGGTCCTATAACATGGAAATGAGATTTGATCTTGAGTCCTTAAACATTTTGAAAGTTGATTTTAGAAAGTCTAAAAATGATTATAAACTAAAGATAGAGTACTTAAAGAAAACTATTTTAGTTCTAAAACATGAGCATACAGATTTTAAGACTCAAATCAAGGATCTCATAACCAAGCTAACTGAGTGCCAGGCTGAGCTTGTGATCAGCTAAGCCAGGGCAGACAAGTGTGTTCTTGAGGAAGAGACCTTCAAGAACATGATATCCTCATCCCTGCACAACAAGGTGTGCAATCAAAACAAACAGGGACTAGGATCAAATGAGATAGCTCCTCCACACACAATCTTGTCTGTAAGATCACCTAGGTGTGGAACTTGTGAAGATGAGCTTCCTCTCATAGATCCTTTGAGTGAAGAGGATGAAGAAGTGATAGTGAAGAAATCCTCTAAGAAGAGTGAAGAAGAGGATTCTAAGAAGGGCCACTATCCTTCTGAGAAGAAGAAGAAGACTGGGATGACCAAGTCAATAAGAAAGAACTTGATCAGGAAGAGCAAAAGAAAAGCAAGGAAGGCTCAAGAGATCAAGGCTACTTTTGACTCCAAGCAGAAGCAGGTTTTTATCTCTACAGGATTTGAAGTAGTAAATTCTGAAGAAATCAACCTAAACTCTTCTGCTAAGAGTTCTGGTTCTTGTTCAAATCATCTCAGTACCAAGAAGAAGACTGATCTGCCATGTACCACTGCTACACAGCCTGGACCATTAAACTCCAATAACAGTTCCCAGCCCAAAAGGACTGTTTCAGCATCTGCAAAGATAAGGGTGGAGAAAGGATGTGACCAAAGTCAGTCTTATTCCCAGTAGAAGGCTCTTGGGAAGAAGAAAATGGATTGCGTTATGTGTGAAAGTACTGCTCATCTTGCTAAGGATTGTCCATACAATCCCAAGGGTACTCTTCACATGATCAAACCAAGGACTTCCAAGAGTTCTAAGAAGATTCAAGCTTCGGAAGGAAAATCTGTTCCCTTCGAAAGCTCCAAATCTAAGAAAAAGGCAGTTGGAAAATTGCATTCGGAAGAAAATTTGGTCTCAGAAGGAAGGAATACTTCCGAAGCACTGAAGTCTGTTGCAGTGTCTGCAGAATCTTCCGAAGGTACAGTCATCAAAACTTCCGAAGTATAAAAAGCTTCTGAAGTGTTGAAGGTCAAGTCCAAGACTCCAAAGGTGGTGTTGAAGTCTAAGAAAGACCAAGTGACTAAAAATTTTCCATCAACAATAGCTCAAGATCCTCTTAGTACAACCATAGGATCTATTACTGTTGCATTACCTTCTGTTTCACTTCGTGAGCCCAAGACAAGTAAGGCTTGGGTTTCCAAATGTAACTAATCATTTTTTTATGCAAGGATAGCTCAAGACAAACAACAATGTCTGGATCATTGACAGTGGCTGTTCCAGGCACATGACAAGTAATCGGTCACTACTCCAGAACTTTGAAAGGATTGATGGAGGGCCAGTTTCTTTTGGAGGAGATGAGGTGGTTACATTTCTGGAAGGGGCAAGGTCACAAATAGGAAGCTTAGTATTGAAAAGGTAAACTTTGTCAAAGAGCTTGGGTACAATCTGTGGAGAATGTATGAAGAGGCTAATGCAACCCAAATATCCAAAGTCTATCCTGCATGCTGCATTATTGCATTGAAGAAGAATGCTTAGGAAGTTTCACATATTCAACAAAAATATTCGAAGTGTGAAATCTTCCGAAGCCAAGATCAATATCTTCTGAAGCCAAAGATGAAGTCTTCCGAAGCCTCAGAGACAAAGTCTTTCGAAGCTTCAATTCATGAAGATAGATTTCTTCTGAAGACTTTTAACACATGCTTTATCTGATGTATTTTTCCATAAAATTGGATCCCTTTCCGCTGCAACTCTGTAAAGTCACCAACTTGTATGAGTTGGTGAAAAGGTCCATGCTTTTGGTAACTGTACAATGAGGTCTTGAGTCTGTAAACTTTCTATTTCATGTACTTTATCCTTTTTGTAATAGATAAGGTGTGAGCTATGCCATGTCATAGTCACTAGTCAAAAGGCAATCTGCCTTTTGACTCTACAATTGATTTTGTTTTATGTCTAGTCAATTGTATCCAGCTAGTTTTCATAGTATGGCTGGCTGTAGGATGTAGTATAAGTATATCATGTTCTTGTATCTTTCTTTTATGCTAAGTAAAACTTGTAATAGAACATTAAGAAAGCAATATACTGCAATCTTGAAAACCATACACTTGTGTATCTTGCTCTTGTGTTTTGTCTCTTACATTACTTGTGTTCTTAGTGTCTTTACTTGTGGTTAATCCAGTCTACTGCTTGATTAAGTTTAGTTACTCTACTCTTTATGTTGTTGTGTTGTAAGTGACACCCTTCACCGATTTACCTTTTGACTTTACAATTAATTTTGTTTATGTCTAGTCAATTGTATCCAGTTGGCTTTCTAAGTATAGCCAGCTGTAGTGTAGATACATGTGTACCCAGTTTAGGAGCTCAAATGTAAAATGTCTTTCATGTCTTACATATATGTAATAGAATGGGTACTAAATAAAATATAATGTGTGGTTATGCTTATTATGTTGAATATTTCATTGCTTATTATGTAATAACGCATGGTTGAACTAACTATATAGGTTTGTGGTTGTTTATATAGTTCTTAGTCAAGAATGGTTGAGAAATATGTTCAAAGTTAGTCATGTGAAGTTTGAATACGAATGGCCCATGCTAATGGACCATATGAATGAACAACTTCATGCTAATGAACCAGTCGCACGACTGAACCAGGAGACTGTCTCATCAATCGCACGATTGTGTCATGAGATTGACTTAGTCGCATGATTGAAGCCTCAGTCGTGCGGATGGAACAATCGTATGAATTAGTCGCACGACTGAACCATACTAATGGTTCAGTCACACGAATGAGAAACTCTAACCTATAAATACCACTTAATTTATGGAAAAACACAAGAATTCAAATCCCTACATACTAAATCGTACCCTAGCTGTCTAGAGACTTTAGAGAACCTGTTCCAAGTTCATAGATCGTACTAAATCGTATTGCAATCGTTCTTAACGTTTAGATTCATTCTAAGATCGATTCTACGTGCGTTCGTACCGTACTCGGTCCTAACAAGTGGTATCAGAGCCTTGGCTCTTGATTTACGTGTGATTCAATCGATTTTGATATAAAAATCGTGTTTTTAACTCAAAAACGCAATCTTTTTGCATCAAACAGTGGTTTAGATGTCTCCAGGTCAAAACGTTAACGTTTTCCAGCTTACGGCAATTACGGTTCATGAGAAATTCATGTTTTTGCATCAAAATACCTTAAACCTTCGAATTCTCAAAATTCAGCAGCTTCAGTCGCACGATTGACTCAATTGCATGACTGAATCCATCCGCATCCGTCATACGCATGATTGGACTCAGTCGTACATCCATTCGTACGACTGAACTGCCTATTCGCATTGTTAATCTGCACCTGTCCATCGGACGATTGAGCCATCAGCACTTGTTCATTCGCACGTCTGGGCCAACCGCATTGTTCAATCGCACGAAGTGTTCAATCGCATTCCTTCAGTCGCACAAGTAAAATAGTTTGTTCTAAAGTTCAAAGTCGATAGTAATGGAAGATCAATATTCAGCATTCATCGCAGGGAGGGATTCAAGGATCCAGAATCTATTGCTTCTGGAAAATGAAATGGGGAATCACAATAAACCCCCTAAGCTCATAACGTTAGATGATTACCCACAATGGAAGCAAAGATTCGAGATCTACTTAAATGGAGTAGATCCCAATCTGTGGGAGTCGATAGAGACAGGGTATAGCATGCATGTAGGTGCAGATGGAGTCAAACTTACCTTAGGCGGCATGACTGATGGCCAAAAGGTAAAGTACAATGCTAAGAAGAAAGTATATG